>DWLR01000005.1:0-225692 GCA_018246295.1 Papilio alexanor hazarajatica | reverse complement strand
TCAACCTAACTCACTGATCTTACTCAGCGTTTCAGGAAACCACCGCGGCGTGTTCCGCTGCGGTGAACGGGCTTTTAGACCCCATCCCCACACCCGTCAATCACAAAATTTCAAAAAAATGAAAAGAAAACAGAAAACCTGAACCACGGGCATTCAGTAAGCATACTATCTACCCGACAGGCTCACCCGGCAGAGCAATCAGCATCAGACACACTATCGTCATTTCCATATCCTGCTTCATAGGCCTGGAACCAGGAGACAAAGCGACGTACGCCTTCTTCAAGACTGACCACCGGACGCCATCCGGTAAGCGCTGTCATCTTTTCATGAGAAGACCATGTCGCTTCAACATCGGAAAGTGGGCGGCGTCTTGCCTCGATCACGGCCTTGCATCCGAGCTCCTTTTCGAGCAACGCCACAAGATGGCTGACGGCAGTCGGTGAGTCACTGCCCAGATTCAGTACACGCGAAATGCCTTTTTCGGGCTCATTGACAAGAGCCGCGATCACGCCGGAAACGATATCGTCGATATAGGTGAAGTCACGAGCAAGACCCTCTCCCGCGTAAAGCGTCAGGGGCTTACCTGCCGTGATGGCGCGCGCAAACTTGTAATAGGCCATATCCGGTCGCCCCCAAGGGCCATACGCCGTAAAGAAGCGCAGTCCAGTCTGACGCAGACCATAGAGATGAGCATAAGCATGAGCCGTCAACTCGCCTGCCCGTTTTGTAACAGCATAAAACGAGCCAGGCCGATCGACAGCGTCACTCTCCCTGAATGGCATTGTCTCGTTCAGACCATAGACAGAAGACGACGAAGCATAAACGACGTGGCGAAGTGCCGTGAGATGCCGTGCTGCTTCCAGCAGGACAACATGCCCCATCATATTGGCCGTAATATAGGCACAAGGGTCTGCTAACGAATAACGAACTCCCGCCTGCGCCGCGAGATGTACAATATGCGTCACGTCAGAATGTTCCGCTAGAATGGCCTCCACATCCTCTCGTACGCTCAGATCCCCCTGCCGGAAAACGAAGCCTGTCTGTGGCGCGAGTTGCGCCAGGCGATCCTTTTTCAACTGAACACTGTAATAGTCGTTCAGTGAATCAAAGCCAATTACCTCATGCCCCTGACGCAACAGGGACTCGGCAACATGATAGCCTACAAAACCTGCAGCGCCTGTCAGGAAAACCTTCATCTTGATCAGCGTACTACTTGCAAGACTTTGGAAGAGACCAGATCACCTACCACAATACCGTATTTCTCCATTGTCCCGGCAGCGACTTCCAGCACAGCCGCAGAATCCCCGTTGCCAGTCAGGCGTCGCTCACTGAAGGGCACGGCTTTCTCGACAATCGCCTGGATATGTCCATCCGTCCCGATAAAGACAATATCGAGCGATACAGGGGTATCATGCATCCACATTGCCGCAGCCTCGGGGGGTGTGAAGAGGAAAAGCATTCCGGTACCATCCGGCACCGAGTTGCGGGAACTCTCTCCTGCTTCCTTTTCCTTCCCGGTCCGCGCAACCTCAACCATGAAATCATGCTTGTGGCCCTGATGATCCGTAATGGTCAGCGGCGCTTTTTCCAGAGATTTCTGCGCCATACCGGATTTGAGGTCCTCAGCCTGTGCGGAGAGAACCGGTTGGCCAAGGATGACCCCTGCCAGAAGCAGCCCCTTTGCAAAGATTGTTGTCATGTCTGCACTCGCGGCTTTCAATTCAGGAAAGGATTATTCTGTCGTTCCTCGCCAATCGTGGTCGGCAGACCATGACCGGGCAAGACAACGAAATCATCAGGAAGGGAAAGCAGCGTACGCTTTATTCCAGCGATCAGGCTTTCATGATCGCCATAAGGGAAATCGGTACGACCAACAACACCGCGGAACAGGGTGTCCCCTACAATCGCGAGTTTATCTTCGCGACATACATAGACAACATGGCCTGGTGTATGGCCAGGACAATGTGCCACTTCAAATCTGACACCGGAGAAGTCGAGTGTCTCGCCATCCTCCACATACCGGTCAGGGCAAGCATCCTGCAGGTCAAACAAACCGAAAGCCTGAGCCTGGACAGCAACAGACTTCAGGAGGAATTCGTCACGTCTGTCAGGACCAATCATGCTGAGCGGAGCATGTTGCCGCCTCATCAGGCCCGAACGTAACGCATCAGCGCCGCCTACATGATCAAAATGACCATGGGTGAGAAGGATGGCATCGACGGTCATCCCGTCGAGTATCTGAAGCAACTCCTGCACATCGCCCCCTGGATCAACCACAATGGCACGTCCGGTTTCAGGGCTTTCAAGTACTGTGCAGTTCTGGCGTAAGGGTGTCACCTTTACAGTGCGGGCACGCAACACCGGTTCTCCTTCGCGGTCATGAACAAGGATTGATCCCTGTGGGCCTTGGAGCGCGATACAGCGCTGTAGTCACTCAGGCAAGCAATCACCTATCGTTCAGGATTGACCCGATGCCCCACCCGGATCAGAGTCCGGCCGGGCGCGCAAGATGAACATTGCCCGGCAACACAAGACTTTACAGGAGACGACCATGAGCCGCATCATCCGTACGGAACCTAATCCCGTCATGTCGAAAGCCGTCGAGTATCACGGCTTCGTTTTTACCCAAGGCGTTGTTGCCCGCAATCTGGATGCTGATTTTGCAGCTCAGACAGCTGACGTACTTGAACAGCTCGATGTCCTGCTCGAACAGCATGGAACAGATAATACCCGCATCCTGCAGGCTCAGATCTGGCTCAAGAACATCTCCGATCGCGACGCCCTGAATGCACAATGGACAAAATGGCTGCCGAAAGACTCGGCCCCCGCACGTGCCTGCGTCGAGGCCGTGCTGGCTGATCCGCGCATGCTGGTCGAGATCATGCTTATTACAACCAAGTAAGGTCTCTTGATCTTTCCCTAAGGCATTACAAGATTTTCTTGGGGAAAGTTCAAAAAATTGCCATGAGTCCGCTTTAGATGGGTTGCATCTTAGAGGTGAACATAGTTACCTAGATGCAACACAAACGGGCAGGTGCGGAATCAATGAACGTGAGACAGAAAAGTTGCCTCAAACTTCTACGCAGGCCTTTTTTTTCGTCTCTGACAATGTTGTCGGTCTTGGTTGGAACGGTGGTTCTTGCTCCAAAAGCCGAAGCCCGTCACAAGACATTCACGCATAACGCTCATGCCCACCGTGTAGTCAGCACACGCCACGGTGCCATTCGCCAAACGCGCTTTACTCCGCGCCATCATCGTTCGGGCGGTCATGTCATCCAGTGCGTTGCCTATGCCAAAGCTGCTTCCGACGTCGTTCTGAGCGGCAACGCTCGCGATTGGTGGGAGAACTCCCGCGGCGTCTATGCTCGCGGCTCCGCACCTGAACCCGGCTCTGTACTGAACTTTCGCGCGATTCGTCGGATGCCCTATGGTCATGTCGCCGTTGTCCGGGCCATTGAAGACAATCGTACAATTGTCATCGATCAGTCCCACTGGGCCCAGAACGGGGTCGCAAAAAATGTGCGCGTCATCGACGTCTCTCCCAATAATGACTGGTCTGCTGTTCGTGTTGCGCTCAACAGCAAGACCGAAACCTATGGTAGCATTTATCCGACCTACGGTTTCATCTATGGCCGTCCGGATGACGGTGTGATGATGGCTAATAATACGCCTGCCCCGGCACATCGTTCCATTCATTCACGTTCTGTTAAGACGCAAAGCTTCGACGCGCTGCAGCACCCGATGCATTCAACAGAAGTCGCAGAAGCCCCGGATGATGCTTTCAGCATCGAAGGACCGAATCGTAATCTGCGCTAGAAAACGATTTTTCGATTACATTACCCCAAGGCGACTCGGAAACGGGTCGCCTTTTTTATTGTTCCGGATTTTCACTTTTCGAGAGAATTCTTTTCCATCGCTACAACCTATGGCCGTGCGGCTCGATGATAAGGGTGGCCGGAACTGATAGCGCGTGCACGATAGATCTGTTCAGCCAGAAGCAAGCGCACAATCATATGTGGCCAGGTCATACGGCCAAAGGAAATACGAAAATCGGCCCTATCGATCACGCTTGCTTCAAGGCCTTCGGCACCACCAATAACGAAAGATATCTGTTTACCTGTCACCAGCCAGCTCTCAAGCATGGTCGAGAACCGCTGAGAATCAAGTAAACTGCCTCCCTCATCAAGGGCGACCATGATACTGCCCTCAGGGCAGGCAGCAAGAATCGCTGCCGCATCCCTGCGACGTATCTCCACGGCGCTTCCACGCGACTCGCCAATCTCGACCAGCTCAACCCTGGGGCGGGTACGTTCGGCATAGCGATCGAACAGCTCCCGCTCAGGCCCT
This sequence comes from Papilio alexanor hazarajatica, assembly GCA_018246295.1. Lineage (NCBI taxonomy): Eukaryota > Metazoa > Arthropoda > Insecta > Lepidoptera > Papilionidae > Papilio > Papilio alexanor. The sequence goes on along the minus strand of DWLR01000005.1, from coordinate 221,345 downwards.
CTTTTCAATCGACCGACAGCAACAATCCTGAGCATAAACGGTCAGAGGTCCGTTGTATCGGCTTCGTCTGTCACATTGTCATCGAGATCCTTGCCCCACATCCGTTCGAGGGCATAGAGCGCGCGACTTTCCGGCTTGAAAAGATGCACCACAATATCACCGGTATCGAGCAGTACCCAATCAGTGCCGTTCGCGCCCTCAATGGTGATGCGCTTGATGCCGATTTCGTTCAGCTTGTCCTCAACATGCGATGCCATGGCCGCGATCTGACGATCAGCAATACCAGTGGCAATCACCATATGATCAGCGAAGCTGGCACGACCACGCAGATCGAGCGTGATAATATCCTCGGCCTTGTCTTCATCGAGACTGGCCGTGATAACGCCAAGCGCCTTTTCTACCAGTTCGCGGCCAACTGTCTCACGCGGTGCGGCGGCAGCGCGCGTTTTGCGCGGACCTGCAGCAGCAGCCTTTTTACGGGGCGTTCCGGCAGTTTTCAGGGTTGCGGTCTTTTCGCCCGTGGCAGGCTTTGTCTCACCAGCGGACGCACGGCTGCGACGGGCTGGGATGGTCGTCTCGTCGGACGGTTTTCTGGCGATGGTTCGACACTCCGGTCAATTGATTAGAGAGCGCGCGGCGGGATAATTTCCAGAATCCCTGAGCGCTGTCGCTGATATACCGTTTTGCGGTGCTGGAAGAAAAGCCCAGACACCACCTTTAGAGCGGGACATGATCGGCCCCTGTCTTGGCGGGACGCGCAAATGACTGAGTGCATGGGTCGCGCGGCCTGAAAGAGCGGACCGGTTACTCCCTGGGCGCGGTACCACCGCTATCGGTACATGCATTGCCAGATCGCGCCAGCGCCGCCAGCGTGTAAGTGTTACCAGGCCATCAGCACCCATCAGCCATACAAAACGCGCTTGTGGAAAACGCAGACGCAGCAGAGCAATCGTCTCGACCGTATAGCGCTTGTTCAGCCTGGCCTCGATATCTGTTGCGATGATATGCCGCCCATCAGCGAGAACATGCGCCGAGGCAAGCCGATCATTGAATGGGGCCATACCGAGTCGCGGCTTGAGCGGATTGCCGGGCGAGACCATGAGCCATACCTGGTCGAGGCGAAGATGGGTCAGGGCATAGCGCGCCAGCTGGAGATGCCCCGCATGGGCAGGATTGAAAGACCCTCCCAGCAGACCAATCGAAACTGCCCGGTTATCGCCATATTTTGGAATTTGTGGCACGTCAGGGGCGCGTCTGGCCGGTGCCGCGTACCTCATAACGGAAGGTCGTGAGTTGCTCGAGACCGACCGGGCCGCGTGCGTGAATCTTGCCGGTGGCGATCCCGATCTCAGCGCCGAATCCGAATTCCCCGCCATCGCAGAACTGCGTCGAGGCATTCCACATTACCACCGCACTATCCGTGCCATTCAGAAAGCGCTCTGCAACCTCGGCATTGGCAGTAATGATGGCCTCCGTATGACCACTCCCGAAACGGGTAATATGGGCCAGGGCCGAATCGACTCCATCTACCACTGCAACAGAAAGTCGTGCATCCAGCCACTCTGTGGCGAAATCATCCGAGCTTGCCGGTTCAAGATCATGCACGATACTGCGCGCCGTCTCATCACCTAAAATCGCGCAGCCGAGCGCATGCAGATCCTGCACCAGAACCGGTAACAGATCCGCTGCAATTTCCCTGTCAATCAGCAGGGTTTCGGTAGCACCGCAGATACCTGTGCGCCTCATCTTGGCATTCGCCAGGATTTCCCGTGCCATGCCAAAATCCGCATCTTTGTGGATATAAGTATGACAAAGCCCGTCAGCATGAGCCAGCACCGGAACGCGGGCGTCCCGCTGTACCCGCTCGACCAGAGATTTTCCTCCGCGAGGGATGATCATATCAATCTCACCTGCTGCACTCAGCATGGACGCCACATGAGCACGGTCAGCATCAGGTACGATCTGTACACAATCACGTGGTAACCCCGCCTGCTCCAGACCTTCCTGGATACAGGACTGGATACAACGTGCCGAATTGAGGCTTTCTGATCCTCCTCTCAGAATGACGGCATTGCCGGATTTTATACAAAGCCCGGCGGCATCCGCCCCGACATTAGGGCGGCTTTCATAGATCATGCCAATCACCCCAAGCGGGGTGGCTACTCTGCGCAGCAATAGTCCATTGGGACGGGTCCACTCCGCCATAATGCGCCCAACGGGATCGGGAAGCAGCGCAATCGCCTCGAGCCCTTTCGCCATTGCCTCTATCCGCGCCGGTGTAAGGGTAAGACGATCAATAAAGGCGGCGCTGGCCTTGGACGACGCGACATCACGAGCATTGGCAACGAGAATATCGGCAGAATGCGTTCGCAGGGACACTGCCGCTGAGCGTAGCGCAGCATTACGCTGACTTTCGGGAGCAATAGCGAGAATGCGAGCAGATGCACGGGCCGGGCCGGTCAGGGTCTTGAAATCGGTCTGTTGTCTAGCGGCTTCCATCCTCGCACTCTCCTGTCTGCCATGCACCAGGCGCCCCTTTCAGCCCTTTGGCCGGAAAAGAACGATCACGCTATGTATCACTCCTGCACAGCTTGAAAAGATCGGCCCACAGCCAAACCTGCTGCAACGTTCCGGGCACAACGCGTCAGGGAGGCAGAAGCTTCCGACAGAGCTTCTTCCAGCGAACAGGGACGATCGAGACTGCTGAACAGCGCATCAAAGCCAAGCTCGTAGAGTTTTTCACAATCCCTGCCCAATGTGCCGGCAAAAGCCAGAACCGGTTTGTCTGCCTGTCTGGCCAGTGTCGCAATGGCATAAGGCGCCTTACCTTGTACTGTCTGACCATCGAGGCGCCCCTCTCCCGTGATCACCAGATCCACCTGGTGTACCAGCTCATGCACACCAAGAAGACGGGCAATGGTATCAGCACCCGGTACTAGTTCAGCGCCACATAAAGCGACCAGCCCTAGGGCGGTACCACCTGCTGCGCCCATCCCTGCAACAGAGGACAAATCACGCCCGCATCGTTCTTCAAGCAGGCTGGACAGCCGCGCGAGAGACGCATCCAGGATCGTGATCATGGGAGGGGTTGCCCCTTTCTGCGGTCCGAAAACGGCCGCAGCGCCTTTCTCGCCCAGCAAAGGCGCTTTCACATCACACAGGATCTCGATCCTGCATGCTGCAAGTCGCGGATCAAGCCCGGCATCATCGAGAGTAACCACGCTCCCCAAGGGACCGCCGCCGCAGGCAATCTCCTGCTCACATGCATCACGCAACTGGACACCGAGCGCCTGCAACAGCCCTGCCCCGCCATCGCATGTCGCACTTCCCCCTAGGGCCAGGATGATATGAGAGCATCCCATATCAAGGGCTGCCAGTATCAGCTCGCCAACCCCGCGCGTCGTTGTGAAGAGAGGCATGCGCGATTCAGGAGGCACCTGTGCCAATCCTGCAGCTTCGGCCAGCTCAACAAGAGCCGAGCGCCCTTCATTCAGAACCGCGAACCGCGCCTCAACCGGCACACCAAGAGGTCCGCAGACCATACGCGTTTCAAGATGCCCGCCCAGCGTGCGCGCCATGATGACGGCAGTACCTTCGCCCCCGTCTGCCATGGGAAAAGCGTGATAGCGCGCCTGTGGGAAAATTTCGGAGAAACCGCCGATGATCGCCTTGACTACAGCCTCGGCGGTCAGGCTTTCCTTGAAGGAATCACAGGCAACAAGAATTTCCATGACGCACTCCATAACAACGCGTCATTCTTGCGTGTAATGCTGAGCGGTCAAGTAGCGACCGCCGGCATCGGATGAAAACGTCAGACGTTGAAGCGGAACAACAGGACGTCGCCATCCTGCACCACATATTCCTTGCCTTCGATACGCAGCTTGCCTGCTTCCTTAGCGCCGGACTCACCGCCACAGGCAATGTAATCGTCATAAGCCACGGTTTCGCAGGCAATGAAGCCACGCTCGAAGTCATTATGAATAACAGCGGCGGCCTGGGGCGCCTTTGTGCCCTTGGTAATGGTCCAGGCGCGGGTTTCCTTGGGACCAACCGTGAAATAGGTGCTGAGCCCGAGCAGGCCATATCCGGCGGCAATCACGCGATCCAGCCCCGAATTTGTCAGCCCCAGCCCTTCAAGAAACTCGGCGCGCTCTTCCTGCGGCAGCTGGCTGACCTCGGCCTCAATCGCGGCTGACACAACCACCATGGCAGCACCCTCGGCCTCGGCGCGCTTGCGTACCGCTTCGGAATGGCTGTTGCCGGTAGCGGCAGAACCTTCCTCGACATTGCAGACATAAAGCACCGGTTTGGTGGTCATGAGCTGCAGGCGACGGGCCGTTTCTTCCTCACCTTTGGGCACGGCTGTGCGGGCCGGCTTGCCCTCGCGCAGGGCGGCAATGATCGGGTCCATGATCGTGAGCTGCTGCTGCGCCTCACGGTCATTGCCGCGTGCCCGCTTCTGCAGCGACACCTGACGCTTTTCGAGCGAGTCCAGATCGGCCAGCATCAACTCGGTTTCGATGATCTCGGCATCGCGAACGGGGTCTACACCGCCTTCGACATGAGTAATGTCGTCATCGACGAAGCAGCGCAGCACATGAATGATCGCGTCCACCTCGCGGATATTGGCAAGAAACTGGTTGCCCAGACCTTCACCACGCGACGCCCCACGCACCAGCCCGGCAATATCGACGAATTCGAGGCTGGTCGGCAGGATCTTCTGCGACTTGCCTATACGGGCCAGATTATCGAGACGCGGATCGGGCACGGCCACGCGACCCACATTGGGCTCGATGGTGCAGAACGGATAATTCGCCGCCTGGGCTGCTGCCGTTTCCGTCAGCGCATTGAACAGGGTGGATTTGCCCACATTGGGAAGCCCCACGATGCCACAATTGAAGCCCATCAGCGTTTCTCCCCGCACAGCATGGCGATTTTTGTCATTGTCGCTTCCGGTTCCCCTTTGGCCAGCAGGGGCGATGCCGTTGCGACGGCATCGAGAAGCTCTTCAAGTTCGTTCTGTTCGGCCTTGGCGAAATCGCCCAGCACATGACCCGTCACACGTTCCTTATGACCGGGATGGCCGATGCCTAGACGCACGCGCTGGTAGTTCTGGTCCCCCAGCATCCTGTCCATTGAGCGAAGGCCATTATGCCCCGCTGCGCCACCACCGCGTTTGACACGCACCTTGCAGAAAGCAAGATCGAGCTCGTCATGAAACGCCGTGATGTCAGAGACCGGAATCTTGAAGAACCGCGCAGCCTGCTGCACGCTCTCGCCGGATAAATTCATATAGGTCATGGGCTTGAGCAGAAGAACCTTTTGTCCCTCGATGCTGCCCTCGGCCGTCTCTCCCTTGAAGCGCGCACGCCAGGGAGAAAACCGGTAGTGTTCGGCAATACGATCGACAGCCATGAAGCCGATATTGTGGCGCTGTCTGCGCATGCCGGGCTCGGGGTTACCGAGCCCGGTCCAGAGTAGCATTGCGGCCACCCTGAGCGGTCTTACTTCTTCTTCGCAGGAGCGGCAGCTTCAGCAGCGGCCTTCGCAGCGGCTTCAGCTTCCATCTCGGCATCAACCGTCGGCGGTGCGATGGTAGCGATGACGAAGTTCGGCAGCTGCAGAACCGGCGTCACGTTCTCGGTGCCGGTCAGGTCGTCCCAACGCACGTTGTCGTGGATGTCGAGCGCGCTCAGATCAACCGTGAAGCTGGACGGAATGCTGTCAACGTCAGCCATGACGTCCACCGTATGGCGAACCAGGTTCAGCACGCCGCCGCGCTTGATGCCAGGAGCCTTGTCTTCGCCCGTCACGTGAATGGCGACGGTCACGTGGACCTTCTCGCCAGCCGCAAGGCGCTGGAAATCGACATGGATCGGAGCGTCGGTCACGGGGTGCAGCTGCACTTCACGCAGCAGGGCGCGTACGGTGCCCCCTTCGAGCGGCAGTTCATACAGGCGCGAACGCCAGCCACCACGGACCATTTCCTTATGGATGATGCGCGGGTCGATCGCGATCAGCGCCGGCTCCTGCTTGCCACCATACACAACACCCGGCACCAGACCGGCACGTCTCGTTGCGCGCGCTGCCCCCTTACCAGCCTTCGCGCGCGTAGAGACTTCGAGGGACGTCATATTTGTCACGGTATTCTCCCAGATTCATTGCACTCATGGCCTCCAGGGGTGCCTGAGTGATGGGGCGCCTTACCGGAAACGGGGGGGGAAAGCAATGTTCTTCGGGATTCGAAGGAGGATTCTTCTCGAGGCTCTGCCCTAAACCCGCAAAGGCGCGTAGCCCCTTTAATCCCGGCTCTCATTCAGACAGGAATCAAAGGGAACTGTCCCGCTCCGGAGCGCGGGGCAGTGCCCCGCATTACTCACTCGTAAGCGGTGAGAACCCAGCCATTCTCTGTCGGGTTACAGTAAAGCGGCACGGCATTGGCCAGACGCACATTGATCGGCAGGCTCATCGCAGCACGCAGCGCACGGAAAAGCGCGCCATGGGCCACGATCATGGGAATACCATCCTGTTCGAGCGCACGATTGACAGCTTCCGCCGCACGGGTCTTGAGCCCTTCGAAGGTCTCGCAGCCCTCAGGCGTGAACTGGCCTTCGATCCATGGATCATACCAGTCACCCATGGGCTCACCTTCCATCACGCCGAAGCAGACTTCCTCAAGCCCCTGATCGGTCACCAGCGGCAGGGTGATGCCGCTTGAAACGGCGATCGCTTCCTGCGCGGCCAGCGCTGTGTCATGGGCGCGTGTCAGAGGGGAAGAAATGATACGGGCAATGGGCGATGCACCGTCGCGCCAGTGACGTGAAAGCGAATCTCCCGCCTTGATGGCCTGCTCCCGTCCTGTGGCGTTCAACGGAATATCTGTCCGGCCCTGAGAGAGATTCTGTGCGTTCCAGTCGGTCTGACCGTGACGCAGATACCAGAAGGGGCGACGAAGCAGCATGAAATCCGGCCCTTAATCGAAAAGCGAAGAGACAGAGCTTTCATCTGCCACAGCACTCATGGCACGCGCCAGCAGATTGGCAGTGCTGATCTGGCGGATATTAGGCGACTCATCCATAGCTTCTGTCGCAGGAATGCTGTCTGTCAGCGTCAGCATCTTGAGCGGTGATACCGTAACACGATCAACCGCAGTACCGGTCAGCACACCATGGGTTACATAAGCTTCCACTCCGGTAGCGCCATGTTTCATGAGCGCTTCAGCCGCATTGCAGAGCGATCCGCCGCTATCGATAATATCATCGACCAGAATACAGTACCGCCCGGCGACATCGCCGATCACATTCATCACTTCGGAGACACCCGCCCGTTCGCGACGCTTGTCGATGATCGCCAGATCTGTGTTCAGACGCTGGGCGAGCTGACGGGCACGAACCACCCCCCCGACGTCAGGTGAAACGATCATGAGATCTTCATTGGGATGACGAGCATTGATATCGCGTTTGAAGAGCGGCGCGGCATAAAGATTATCAACCGGTATATCGAAGAAGCCCTGGATCTGCATGGCATGCAGATCCATCGTCAGGATACGGTTGGCACCAGCTTCAACAAGCAGATTGGCCACCAGCTTGGCGCTGATCGGCGTGCGCGGACCGGATTTGCGATCCTGACGGGCATAGCCGAAATACGGCATTACGGCTGTGACACGACGGGCTGATCCGCGACGCAAGGCATCGAGCATGATCAGCAGCTCCATCAGATTGTCATTCGTCGGCGAGCAAGTGCTCTGAATGACAAACACATCTTCACCGCGCACGTTTTCCTGGATTTCGACGAAGACCTCGGCATCGGCAAAACGCCGCACCGATACCTTGCACAGAGGCAGGCGCAGTTCCTGAGCCACGGCGCGCGCCAAAGGCAGGTTACTGTTACAGGCGACGATCTTCATCAGGAAACGACTCCGGTCCGGGACGGCAGCAAACGCGGCCTTCTAACAACGCCGGGGCAGGCTGTCATTAACTCATCCCCCCCAGCCAGTAACAAACGTGCAGTTTGTACGCCGGACAGATTCTTGCACGAACTGAGTCGAGAGCGTCCCTATAATTCAGGAAGGCCCTTGCCGACCGCGAACAGGTATAGGCGGTTGGTCAAGCATGTCCCTTTGCCGAGCACTGATCCAGAGCAAATCATCTTTCGTGATGATAGCACAATGAAGTCGTAATCCCGTTCATCTCGTGATTACCGACATCGCGAAAAACCAGTCCTGTTTTAGTACAAAATAAGTACGGAAAGATTTCAGAATGCCGCAGATTCTTGCTCAGGCATAACCTGAAAAGGGATTTCCCCAGGCTTGAAGCATATTGATACCATCCAAACCTCATGAAATGCAGGCAGTATCAAACGGAACCCTAGCCAGTGGCTTCCATGCGATATAAAGTTGAAAATAACGCGTCCGTGTCAAGCGATGACCGTAAGGTCCGCCATTGGGGAGAGACGTTTTACACAAGGAAACGGTGTATGACAGTTAGGCTTTTTAAAAATGCGTATCTAGAACGCATGACCTATATGCCCATCTACCTCTTCCTGCCCGTATGGCTTGCCGCGATTGTCGTGGTCTTTATCTATTCTCTACCACAGCCTTTTTTCCACGGGTTATTTCTTTACGTATCGGGCTACCTGACCTGGACGTTAACAGAATATCTTGGACATCGCTTTTTTTTCCATTTCAATTTTTCTTCCGAATCCGGACGTAAACTGATCTATGTGATTCATGGCAATCACCATGAATTGCCAAAAGACAAGCTCCGAAACATGATGCCTCTCAGCATCACCATCCCTCTGGCAATACTGATATGGGCTATTGCCTATGCCACAAGCGGTCGTGCGGGAACGGCATTTTTCGGTGGATTTCTGATCGGGTACTTCTTGTATGATCTGATCCATTACGGATGTCATCAATGGAGTCTGAACTGGCGTCTCTTCAAACGGTTAAAGCGCCACCACCTAGCCCATCATCATGCTGCCCCCAATCGAAACTATGCGGTTAGCACAACATTCTGGGATGCGATTTTCCGGACGAAGATGAATCGTTCCCGTTAGAGATGAATATCGGTCTCGACACCCGCAACGTAGGGCGGCCGGGAGGAACCGGGATTGCAACATACGCCACCACTCTCGCTGAAGCCTGTGAGCTGGCCGGACACTCTCCTAGATGGGTCCAGGATAGTATGGACGCTTCAACGCGACCTCATGCAATGGAGCATCGCCTCTCCAGGCTGATACGCAGCCTGCATCCGGTCTCCAGACTCACGGCCGATCCGGCAGGATATATCGGCAAAGATCTCTACCGAACCGCCGAAATTCGAGATCGGCTCAGGTCAGGCAAAAGCCCTTTAAAAATTGAAAGCCGCCATGCACCATCAATCATGCATTGGACGTGCCCGCTCCCCATTATATGGCCAGATATCCCCAATATAGTTACCATACATGACCTCATCCCGCTTTTGCGGCCGGATCTATGCAATATAAATCCATATATAATAAGAAAAAGAATAGAAATTTGCTGTGCTAACTCCACAGCTATTGTAACTATTTCGGAATCAGTCAGGCAGGATATTATCTCTCACCTTTCCGTACCGGCGGAAAAAGTGATAAACCTGTCACAATCCGTCTCGTTACCCCAAAGACTATTGAATGAAGCCCACGAAACACCTCGATTATGCGAACCGGGTGGCTTTCTGTATTTCGGCTTACTGGACCGACGCAAAAATATCGGGCGCCTGATCAAGGCCCATGGCATCTCCGGGTCCCGGCGTCCCCTTGTTCTCATTGGCGCGCAGGGTCTTGGTGCCTCTGAAGAACTTGCGCCGCTTGCTGACCATCCGGCGCCTGAGCGCGTCCATATCTTTCCATGGTGTACTCGCCCTTCACTGATCCGGGCCATCTCAGAGGCCCGTTGCGTCGTGTTCCCATCCCTCGCAGAGGGGTTTGGTCTGCCCATTGCGGAGGCCATGGTAATCGGAACACCAGTCATCACGAGCCGTGGCCACGCAACGGAAGAAATCGCGGGCGGTGCGGCGCTTCTTGTTGATCCATATGATATCGCCGACCTCGCAGGTGCAATAAATTCGGTCGATCATGACGACGCGAGTGTCGTCCAGCTACGCGCCCTTGGTCGTAAAAGAGCACAGGCCTTTACGATGGAAAGCTATTCTAAGCGTCTGGCGACGTTCTACGATCTTATTGCACAACAGCAATTTTGACCCGGAGAGGGTTTTCTTTGTATATCCTGTCCGGCTCAAACTAGCCGGGAACCGCATATTTTATGTCAGAATTACCCAAATGCCGTATCGGCATCGACGGTTTCAATCTGAGCCTTGGAAAAGGCACTGGCGTTGCGACCTATGCTCGTACCCTGAGCCATGCAGTCAAGGAACTGGGACATCAGATAGACCTGATTTACGGTCTCGATGTCCCTACCCGCTCAAAAACGGAACTGCGCGAAGTACGCTTTTTTGATCGCCTGGATCATTTTGATCCCCCAAAGCGACCGGCACCGTTTTCCAAAAGGTGGATACGCGACCGCAAAGCCGATTTCCGCGCACCACCAGCTCTTGAAATTACCCGGACGGACCGGGTCGATATACGCCCATTTGAGGGGCGTCTGCCAGCTTTCGATCACTTGTACAATGCCGAGAACCTGTTCTCTCGCGCAGCCCGCCATTTCAGGCGAACAGGTCGCATGACGATACTGCGTATGGACAGGCCACCAGCTATCATGCACTGGACCTATCCCTTGCCTATCCGCCTGGAAGGCGCCGCCAATATCTACACACTGCACGACCTCGTCCCGTTGCGTCTGCCTTACACCACACTCGACGACAAGCCATATTATCATCGACTCATAACAGCAGTCTGTGCGGAAGCCACCGCCTTGTGCACGGTTTCAGAAGCATCAAGAAAAGATATCCTATCTTTCTTCCCGACGGTTTCCCCCAAGCTACACAATACCTATCAATCCTTTCGAACCGATGCGACAATCCGTGAACGAAGCCTGGAACATTGTGCTGCAGAGATCAGCGCGGAGTTCGGCCTTACTCCGCACAGCTACTTCATGTTTTTCGGCTCTCTGGAGCCTAAAAAGAATATTGGTCGTCTGATCGAGGGATTCCTGACGTCCAGTAGCAATCGCAAACTGGTTCTTGTTGGTGCCATGGCGTGGAGGGCCGAGCGGGAATTGCGCTACCTGGAACGGGGTATTGAAACGGGCCGGATCATCCATATCGATTACCTGCCTGAGCGGAGCCTGTTCTCCCTTTTGCGTCTCACACGAGCTGTGTTGTTTCCCTCCTTGTGCGAGGGATTTGGATTGCCTGTACTGGAGGCAATGAATTTCGGTGTGCCAGCTCTGATTTCGCAAGAAGGTGCATTGCCTGAAGTCGGGGGAAACGCGGCTCTGCAAACCAACGCCTATGATGTGGATGCCATTACCAGCGCGATAGATCGCCTTGATCGAGACGACACGCTTTGTCGTCAGCTTGGTGAATCTGGGCTACGCCAAGCTATCCGTTTTGATATGACCAATTATTGTGCACGCCTCAACACCCTGTATTCTGCTGCCCTACACGAGAAGGCCTAACCTTTAATGTATCTCGGTCCCAATTTGCGATGCTCTGAGCCAAATCGTATCAAACGCCTGTATCTGATCGGTATGTCCTGCGTATCCTTGCTGGCGCTCAGTGCCTGCAGTGCGATACCGGATAGTGGTCCTACCGAACGGGGAGTCATGAACGCTCAGAAAGATCCTGTGCGCAATCCTCTCCAGTTTCAGATTCTGCAGGTCACGCCGCAAATTGCAGGAATACTGGCATCAGAAGTACCACCGCTCATTTCAAGCCTGGATAGCTCAGACAACCCTGTCGCCCACAATGACCGAATTGGCGCCGGCGATATGCTGACCATCACGATCTTTGAATTGGGCTCTGGCCTATTCAGCTCAGGGGGAAGTCCGGCTGCAGCAGGCGGATCCTCGGAAGGAGGGGCAATCGCAGGCGTAACCAATCAGAACCTTCCCCCTACCCAGGTCGAAACGGATGGGACAATCTCGATTCCCTATGTAGGGCGATTGAGAGCGGCAGGATTAACGCCTCAAATTCTCGCTGAAGAAATCCGCAAAAACCTCTTGAACAAATCACAGAACCCTCAGGTCATGGTTCGGATTTCCAGTGATATCGCTAATACGGTCATCGTATCAGGGGAAGTTCATAAGCCCGGACGCGTCGTGCTGAGTACGGCTCAGGAACGACTATCAGATCTGATTGCCATTTCGGGTGGAGCGAATTTTCCCCCTGAGGATACACATGTGCAACTCGTCAGGGGTAGTCGCACAGGGGCTACTGATCTGGGAACCCTTGAGAGTATTCCGCACGAGGACATCCGAGCGCGGCCTGGTGACAGAATTCACGTGATCTATCAACCACGCAGCTACACAGTTTTCGGGGCTGCTGGCAAGGAAGCAACGGAAGTACCCTTCAAATCACCAAGAGTGACATTGGCGGAAGCTTTAGCACGCGCGGGTGGACCCGCTGACGCGCGAGCAGATCCTAACGCGGCCTTTGTGTTCCGTTTCGAAGACCCGATCGCAGCCAGACAGCTAGGTCTTACCACACCACCTACCCCGCTCGGGATCCCTGTGATTTACAAACTTGATATGATGGAGCCCAATAGCTACTTCTTGGCACAACAGATCCCCATGAAAAACAAGGATCTTATCTTGGTAGCCAACGCGAAGATAAATCGCTTTTATAAATTTAACCAGCTGATCGGTACGTTGGTGAGTCCGGCTATTACTGCTGCCTATCTAGCGAAATAATATGCCCTGACCATAGAAAGTGGTTTATTCATGATTCGCTCGCAGAGATATCCAGCACTTCAGGTAAATCTGCGAGCGAATGGGGGCAATGCGCAAAATCCAATCAAGAAGAACAAAGTGCTACTTTAATATATTTTCTGTTTCATATTATACAGAACGCTCACATATCATTCTTTTTATTTATATTCTTTGATCAGGAAGCGATATCTTGTTTAAAATAAAGAAATCAGCAGGCGTCCCTGTAACACTTCCTGTATATTTTCTGCTTAAAAGAGCCAATGCATTGAGGGCGCGTAGAGAATGGAATAAAGCAGCAATATACTATACTTCTGCTCTCAGAAAGGATCCGAGCCTCTCTCATATCTGGATCCAACTGGGACATATGAGAAGAGAATTGTCTCAGGAAGCTGCCGCAGCAAATGCCTATGCTCAGAGCTTTATTACTTCCCCAGAAAACGAAGACGCCTATTTCCACGCTTCCAATTTCAGCGCTCTGGCCGATCATCATTTAAAAGTTACGGTGAAAGCTCTAATTTTAAAAGAAAAATATCCGGACATAAAAGATTTGATTATTATAAACGATAATAAAAATATTCGGATAAATTTTGATATTACAGATCTCATTTTACATTTCAGAAGAAAGAGGCTTTTGACAGGTATACAGAGGATTCAGGCGGAAATAGTATATGCCTCTCTGCTTGTCAGACCCAATTCTATTGGTATTTGTGTTTTCTTTGAAGGCCTCAACGCATGGAAGCGTATACCGATTGAGCTGTTCAGAGAGCTTATCGTAAAAGCTGAGGAAAGCAGCGACGCATCAGATAACGAATGGATCTATATCGTCGGCCGCCTCAATGGCATTCTCTCTCTCTCTGAAGATGCTTTGTTTTCAGAGTCATCTACTCTTGTCTCCCTAGGTGCAAATTGGTCAGTGAAAGGCCATACAGAGAGTATTTCTTACCTTAAAAATCAATATAATATACGATATATACCTTTCATTCATGATCTTATCCCAGTAAAATTCCCACATCTATGCGTCAATGCACTGGTAGACGATTATCGAGTATGGATCAATAAAGTTGTTCCGATATCAGATACTTTTATGGTAAACTCAAAATCTACTGGACGCGATCTGATTGAGTATATTTCTGGTACGTATCCCAATATAAGTAATTACATTAAAGTAATAAAACTCGATGCTGAAATAGGCATCAAATCAGAACAGAACTCTTTAAAAGAGAGTTCTTTGCCGGAAAAATTTGTATTACTGGTTTCAACCATAGAGCCTCGTAAGGGCCACATCTATGCTGCACAGGCATGGGTAAATCTTTTCAGAAAATACAATGATTTCTGTCCTCATCTGGTATGTATAGGTCAAAATGGATGGAAAACGGAAGCTTTCTATGAATTTCTATCCAAAAACCCAGAAGTCACTCAGAGAATAACCATTCTAAATGAAGTCTGTGATGAGCTTCTATTACGTGCATATCAATCATGCATTTGTTCTCTTTACCCAAGCCTCTACGAAGGATGGGGCCTCCCTATCACTGAGTCATTATGCTTCGGGAAAATTCCGATAACAGCAAGAAATTCTTCCCTGACTGAAGCTGGTGGCGAATACGCAGAATATTTTATCAGCGGAGATTCGCTCAGTCTTTTTGCCTCAGTTGAAAAGATCGTATTTGATCATAACACCCGACGGAAAATGGAGGCAAATATCCGCTCCAATTTCAGGCCTCGCAGCTGGCAAGATATAGCTCAGCAAATAGTTTCCTTTATCGAAAAGGATAATTTATTAAAGGATAGTATTGAAACAATACTTTAAATTATATGTTATCTTAAAGTAAGTAATTGTTTTAAAAGGTTTTATATTGTGAATTTGCGTATGAGACTTTCAAAGCCATCTTATAAATTTCATGATGCAACATAGCTGGTGTCAGATCTTTCTCTAGTCCACAAGACGGGGAATCCATTCCGAACTCCTGTATCAAATAAGGCGTATGCATAGCCCCTCCAGGCAGAACCATATTCGGGATGGAAGGACGATGATCCCCATAGAAAGCCAACACGGCAGGATGACCTGTCTGTTCCAGACGTCTGCTCACCTGACCTAGCAAAGCATCGCCATGCCTGAGATGCCTGAGGTAGCCAGTTAGTCCCTCAGGCCAAGGTCCATGATTTTCTATAGTAACGGCAAAGACGAATGTACTTTTATTATTCTTCGCAGCCTCATTGATCACAGAGATGATTCGTTCACCAAGTGCGGCATCACTCAAATGTGGCCCATTTTTTTGGGCAATCGTAAACTTTTCATCTCCCTGCATCTCGTTAAAGCCACTCACTGGCATCAGGCGACGCCGTCCATAAAACTCCAGATCATGTGGATGGATAAAAAGACGATGCTCATAAAGTTGCGATAATCTGGCTGGCAAGGCATCCTGGCACTGCCAGTGCGCACTGAGATAAGGGTCAAAACGCCTAAAGCCCAAAGCTTCCTCATCATGGCCAAAAAGTACCCCATATTCGGTACGCATTGTATACGCCCCGAACCCCGACACATGCAGCTGACCATATTGTCGTGCTTCAAGACGTGCTTTGGATAAAACAGGTAAAAAACAGTTCCAGTTTTCACCCGGTCGTAATTCCTCAAGGTCTGAAAATGACTCACATTGTATAACGATAACGATCGGCGCTTTTGTATTAACTATATCACAAGCCTCTCCAGAATGCAGGAGATGGTGGGGCGGTAGTGGTTTTTGTCTGTCCTCTCGCCACCGCAACCAGCAGAGTATTGTCGTCGCCAGAAGACCGAATTTTGGAATTACCTCGTCACAATCAGGCCTCGGCATGAGACGGGCAGGCAGTCTGGTACGCGCCACGGCCATCAGCAGATACAAACTTGCTGAGGCAAGCGCCACACCCAGTCCACGCTCCAGCAGGGCGGAACGGTTCACACTGCTCAGGTGACATAGGTCAAAGGCAAGCAGACTGATTACCGCGAAACAGATTACGAAGATTCCGAATAACACAGCTATTCTGGCGGGAAGAGCCAATGCATTTACATAAAAGCGAGGGTGTTGAAAACACGCTTTGATAACCGCAGCGTCGCTGAAAAGCAGAGGCTCACCAAGCAAATCACGCTTCAGGTTCGACCCCCAGACCAGAAGGCTGACGGCGACTACGGTGAGAACAGCAGCGTAGATACACCGGCCAGTCAGGATTTCGGCACATGCAAAGATAAGCATGATGGGCAGCAATCGAAACGGCAATGCAGCAAAACGACAATGCCATGTATCGTTTGAGGCTTTCTTCGGCTTGGAAGGCTGAGCCAGAGAGTCAATGCATGTCGCTATTGAAATAACTGAAAATATCGCTACAGGGAATAATATAGTCACAAATTATTATCCATTGTTACCACCAGGATCCTGCCTTCAAAATCGTTATGCCTGCTCACAGCTCTAGTCAGGAAGACATGGATACGGTCCGGCTCAATCTGTTATATAAATTCAGGCGAAGCGGGAGCCTGTTGACAGGTCTGCTCACACCTGACAAGCGTCACATGTGCATGGCTAGACAACGATCTGTGAGCGGGCGCTCTTCCTTGAAACATGACAACTCGTATTTTAGACAGGATCTGACCTGTTGAATATTGGATCAGCGTCGACCGAGAATCTGGCTCCTGTATTGTTGAAAATACCGCCATTTGTCAGACACATCCCTGATCTCGGTAAAGTCCGTCTTGCCTGGTCGGCAATAGAGCCTTTCATTCCTGACGCTTCAACAGACCCAGCCATACACTTGATGCTCCGGGAAAATATAGGGGGTTTGTTCTGGGCTCCTGACATTGCCGTCTCGCGCAGGTCAATCATATGTGCTCCCGCAGACCCCCGGAAAGCTGCCCGGTTATGGGAAGTCGCCCGAGAAGCGCGCGAGGCAGCTAACCTGACGCTTGTTCTCCCGAATAACGCGCGGCACTGGCATTCACTGCGCGAGCGTGCGATCTCGGATGGAGGCTTTGTCACCTGCTCTGACCTCAATCCGTGGTCGATCATCGAGAATGGACAGGAAATTATTACCTGCTTTGATGTTACAGAGGCATTGCCAGCTCTAGGGAGCCTTGCCGGGTTGTCTCTATGGTGCCTTGATGAGGCAATGATATGGCCTGGTGCTGCTGACGGCGATGCCCGGGGCAAAGCTGCCGCTCTGGTTATTAACGCCACATGTTATCGATCTCCATTCACAGGTGAAATCATCCAGGCCAATGAGGCCGTTGGATTGCTGATTGAATGGCGTGACATCATGCGCCGGAATCGCAGCGTAACCGTCTGTGCAGGCATGGCTTGGTGGAAACGGGATCGTATTGCCGATTTTTTTGCTACTGCCGACGAGCACCGCCCTAGGCCATTCTTTCGCCGCGGAGCAAAAGCCGCAATCGCGCTTGCCCGACGACATACTGGTGGCATCGCTGTATGGTCAACCAGAATGCCCCGGCAACTGGAGCGCTGCGCCCATAAAACAGGTACAGTGCTATTCCGTGTCGAGGATGGCTTTATTCGCTCGGCGGGTCTGGGAAGCGGTATGTTGCCTCCGGCTTCGATCATCGTGGATCGTGCGGGTATCTATTATGATCCGGCAAAACCCAGTGACCTGGAGATACTTCTGAGTTCCCATCCCCTAGGGACGGACCTGCAGGCAAGAGTACGGCGTCTCATGGATCGCGTAATTAGCGAGGGTGTCTCCAAATACGCGCGTGGTGGAATAATCCCTGAGCTCGGAGCACCAGCTGGAAAACGGGTCATACTCGTGCCTGGCCAGGTTGCTGATGATCTTTCGGTTCTGTTAGGGGGTGGCGGTCAGGGCGGAAATCTTGAGCTTCTACGCCGTGTACGCGCATCAGAACCTGAAGCGTTCGTCGTCTACCGGCCACATCCAGATGTCGATGCCGGGCATCGAGCTGGGGCAATCCCGGATGATATCGTGTTAACACTGGCTGACCGGATTTGCCGTGAAGGTGGAATGGCCCCCCTTCTGGATGCTGTGGACGAGGTGCATACCTTGACGTCTCTTACCGGGTTCGAAGCCCTGATGCGAGGTAAGTCGGTAACGACCTATGGCCAGCCCTTCTATGCTGGATGGGGCCTCACCCAGGATCGTACACCCGTCATTCGACGCAACCGCATCCTGACGATAGAGCAGCTTGCCGCTGCCACATTGCTGCTATACCCACGCTATATTGATCCTCTGACACGACTGCCATGTGGACCTGAGGTACTTGTTTCGCGGTTTGCAATGACTGAATTATGGCGCCCAAGCCCATTGATGCGTTTGAGGCGTTATCAGGGAATATGCATAAGGACGCTCAGGAGAGGGATCCAAAACATATGCCGACGACTCTCGCCAGATCGAGGATTTTGAGTGAACTCCGGTAATATTTTGAATGTAACGGAAATATCTGGTCAAGAAATGACAACGTCACCTCCAGCGCAAGCTCAGCGCAATGTTCTGCTTCTGCAAGGGCTGATGGGGCCTTTTTTCCGGATGATCGGCGAAGCCTTGCGGCAGAACGGATACGGCGTGTGGAAAGTCAATTTCAATGGTGGAGACCGGCTGACCTGGCGATTGCCCAATGCCATTGATTTTACGGGACGCCCTGACGAATGGCCCGACGCCCTTGCAAGGATCATCGCATTTCGGGAAATCACCGACGTCGTTCTGTTTGGCGACTGCCGCCCCTTGCATAGCGCTGCCATTGCCGTCTGCGCGCGTCTGCATATCCCCGTACATGTTTTCGAAGAAGGGTATATTCGTCCTGACTGGGTGACGCTTGAGCTGGGAGGGGTAAACGGCAATTCAACTCTACCCAGAGACCCGGATTTCTACGTAAACTGCGCACGGGATCTTCCGCCAGCGCCCGAGCATCGCCCGGTACCCTCATCATTCAAAACGCGTGCGCTTCAGGGCATTGCCTATAACACTGCAGATCTGCTCTCACGCTGGCATTACCGTCATTGGGACAATTATCGGCCGTGGCATCCTCTGACTGAAGGGATGGGATGGTTACGTAAACTAATCGCCAGAAAAGAACGGGCAGCACGCACGGCTACGACTTTTGCGAAACTGTGTGAATCGCAGATCCCTTTCATGCTTTTCCCGCTTCAACTCGATGCGGATGCCCAGGTTCGCCTGCACTCACGTTTCAGCGGTATGGCTGAGGCCATACGCACGGTTATTGCCTCATTTGCTGAACACGCACCCCATGGATTGCACCTTGCGATCAAAGAGCATCCGCTTGATAACAATGTTCGTAGCTGGCGCTATGAAGTAGCCCTACAGGCAGCTGCCTACGGAGTGGCCGATCGTGTGGAGTATTTTGAAACCGGCGATATTGCAGAGCTTGTTCAGAAAGCCGAAGGTGTCATTACAATCAACAGTACAACCGGGACACTGGCACTGGCTGAAGGGAAGCCAGTGATCACGCTGGGGGATGCTGTTTACAGTATCCCAGGCATAACGTTTCAAGGGGAACTCGCGGAGTTCTGGAGCGACCCAGGACAGCCTGATGCGACGATCTTTGCCGCATTCCGGCGCGTATTAATCGAACGTTGTCTGATCCCGGGAGGATTCTTTTCTTCTAAAGGACTGGAAAAACTGGTTCAGAGCGCCATGGAACGACTCACAAACCACAGTCCACGCGATTTCGCAGCTGCCTCGCGCGCTGAAATGCTTCGTCGGGAAGCACTTCGTAGCACTCTGGCCCGAAACCCGACACAACTCGACGATATTATTCCAGCCGAGCGTAAGTTATCTTTATGAAGTCTTCTGATCCGTCTGAGAAACCGTTTTTTACACTCGATATCTCAAGATTATTGTCGCGAGCAGGAGCCCTAGTACCCACCGGTATAGATCGCGTGGAATTCGAGTATGCCCGATATCTGCTGGCTTCAGCGCCGGAGAGATTGGAATTTGCTGCAATGCATCCACTTGGTCGGTTCGCTCCCATATCCTTTTCCATGGCAGCCAGTTTTATTACGGAACTGGGAAGGTCTTGGGATTTAGGGGAAAATAACTCTGTACGACTGAAGAAACTTGCTTTCCGCCTTCGGAGTAGCATTCTAGTTCCTCGTTTAGATCGAAATAGATCCAAACTATTAAAAAAAAACCAATTAAATATATATCTTTTACTATCTCATCATCATCTTACCAGACCCTCTGCCATTTATGCCGCGTTATCACGGCACAAAGATACTTTATTTGTACCAATGGTGCATGATCTGATCCCTCTTGAATATCCTGAATATTCCAGACCACGAGAGCAAGACTACCATTTGCGCCGTATAGCCACTGTTGTACGTTTCGCGGATGCTGTCCTGACGCCATCAAAATCTGTTAAAAATTCTCTTCAAGAGTATTTTCTAAGAAAAAATAAAACAAAAACTCCTATCTGGGTAATACCTCATGGTGTACACCTCCAAGCAATGAGTATTGATAATCTCACTACCTCCACGATATGTGAATTAGGCGAAAAACCTTACTTTGTATTCCTCAGCACCATTGAAGCTCGAAAAAACCATCTACTGTTGCTCAATATATGGCGATATTTAGTTGAAATTCATGGTGCAAATGCACCCAAACTCGTCATCGTCGGTAAACGCGGCTGGGAAAACGAACAAGCGCTCGATATGCTTGAAAGATGTCCGGCTCTGCAAGATGTAGTTGAAGAACATAACGCTCTGCCTGATGCAGATGTGGTTAGATTGCTACGTGGCGCACGTGCCCTGCTCTTTCCGTCTTTTACTGAAGGGTTTGGTCTACCCCTGGCTGAAGCCTTAGCCCTAGGCACTCCTGTTATCTGCTCGGATATACCAGTATTTCGGGAAATAGGAGGTGATACCGCGCATTACATCAATCCCCTTGACGGAATGGGGTGGATGCGGCGGATTGAAGAGTTCTCGCAAATGACAAACGATGAAGCCCGAGCACCCAACCGGGCTAATCCGAGACCAGGTCTTCACTGGGACCAAAGTATCAGTGAAGCCCTCACTCAGATCGAAAACTTGGCTACCAACAGACAAACCAGATCAGATTAATATCAAACTAATTGGGCACAATCGACAAAAGACACATCGAATAAACCCACTTCGGTATAACAAAGCACACGCAATCACTTATTCATAAATCCAGAAATATAGTATTGATATTTTACAGTAAAAACCTCTTTCCAAAATTTTTTCAGAATAGAGGTTTTTATTAACTCAAAGAAATACCTTAGCGTCTACTTATGATATCAGTCACGACCTGTCATAAATATCTTCTATTCTGACAATATCATCTTCGCCAAGATAAGGACCTGACTGAACTTCGATCAACGTGAGGGGGATTTTACCTGGATTTTCCAAACGGTGAACAGCACCCAACGGCAGATAAATACTTTCATTCTCGCGAACCATTATTTCGTCATCGTCACGTGTTACAAGAGCTGTTCCCGCAACGACAACCCAATGCTCTGCTCGATGGAAGTGCTTTTGCAAAGACAATTTATGGCCCGGATCAACATGAATGCGTTTGACCTGAAAACGATCACCATGGATGAGGCTCTCGTAGAAGCCCCAAGGGCGGTACATACGGTTGTGATTGATTGCTTCTGGTCGTCCTGCAGCCGTCAAGCGCTCGACCATTTTCTTTACATCCTGCGCCCGATCACGATGCGACACCATAACCGCATCCTCAGTCACCACGACAATCAGATCCTCGACACCAGCAACAGTAGCAACGACACCATCTGACCGCACATAACAGTTCTGTGCCCCATCAAGAAAAACGTCGCCATAGGTCACATTACCGTCGCTGTCCTTGGGTGACAAATCCCAAAGAGCATCCCAGCTTCCTACATCAGACCACTCGAATTTCGACGGTACAACAGCAGCCAATGTTGTGTGTTCTGCAACAGCATAATCGATAGAAATATCCGGAGATTTTGCAAAACTCTCCGAATCCAGCCGGATAAAATCCTGATCCGTCTCCCTCTTTGCCACAGCTTCGCTGACAGCTGCATAAACCTCTGGGGCATGTTGCTGAATCTCCTGCAAAATAATGCTTGCACGTGCGACAAACATACCGGAGTTCCAGGAGAACCGATTGTTCTGAACAAGCTCTACAGCACGTTCAGAGGTTGGTTTCTCGATAAATTTGGAAACGTGATGAACTTTCTTGACATTCTCGAGCTCAGCACCCTGTTCGATATATCCATAGCCAGTTTCCGGCTTGGTTGGATGAATGCCGAATGTAACAATATAGCCCTCAGATGCAGCAGCTACCGCCGAGTGCAATGCCTCTTGCATGAGATCTTCATTACGAATCGCCGCATCAGCTGCCATGATCCACAAAATAGCATCTGGATTGGTCTCCGCAGTTATGAACGCCGCAGCGGCAATGGCTGGAGCAGAATTACGCCCGACCGGCTCCAGAATGACCTTGGCATTCCTGACTTCGGTTTCTCTCAACTGTTCCGAAATAATAAAGCGATGATCGGCATTACAGACGACCACAGGGGCAGCCAAGCCACTTCCGATTCCACGAACAGCTGTTTCCTGCAACAACGTCTTATCAGAAAGCAAAGGCCAGAACTGCTTGGGGAAACTGCGACGTGAAACAGGCCATAAGCGGCTACCTGAACCACCAGACAGGATGACCGGGACAACTGACGTAAAATCAGACATATTGGATAAATCCTTAGTAACGCCAATAAGAGCTATATGAAGTATAGCCTTTTGCTGAGCTGAGGGTAGTCTAGTCAAAATGCTCGGCATTGTCACCTCAAGGCAAGACTTTGGCCAAATCAAGGCCGCAACCGCTAGCACCCGTGTACGAATGAGCACAATTATTCTTACGCCTCAAGCCCACGAGAGGAGATAATATTTACAGTTTATTTTTAAAGTATTCCAAATAATAATTATTATAATAATAAAGATAAAAACAATATAGAAAATAAAAATTTATAACTCTATTTGTGTTTATGGAGTTTTATAAAAATAAATCCTTCAATTTAATACGTTATTAACAGGTAAAATACGATTTTAATGCTAAATTACGGAATTTTGATAAATACAACACTTTATAATTGGGTTAACCAATTGGTTAACCCAATCCATGATAGGATTTTTGGATAATTTGGCAACATCCAGCATATGTGAAAATATTATTTACTGAATATAGATATATTTTCGAACTCGCAATGTCAGAGATAACCCAATTAATATTAGAAAGAAATTAATCCATATTGTGTAGATGATGTCATAATGCGCATGAGCGACATAACCGAATTGTCCAGCCCTGATCATCTCAACACTCTCAACACTAGGAGACGCCATCAGTATCCAGCGATATTTTTGGGGTATCCAATCCACCATCATAAACGCTCCTGATAATGGAAGCGATAAATATCCCAATACTGACACTGATTTTTCCAACAACTCACTTCTTTGAGTTAGTGGTGCAACTATTAGTGCTGTCGCCATGCCGAATATGGATTGAAATATAAGTCCAGCATAAAGTATTCCATAAGATTCTGGTGGCTTCATAAAGCCCAAGATGATAGCACTTACTGTAACCAGAACACCAGCAGCTAGGGCTCCCATGATCTCCAGAATAGATCTCGCAATTATGATATCCAGCGGGGTAACCTGCCTATGAAACAAGAGGCTACCGTTGGCTTCAAACGCCAGGACAGCGCGGCCCATGCAATGTCGCCATAGAGTCAGTGGAACGTATCCGGTAATCACAATAGCTGTTGTCGGCAAGCCATGTTCATGAGCCGGACGTATGGCGCTCCATACAATGGCTACGCCTGCACAAAACAAAATCGGTTCTCCAATAAACCAGAGAAATCCCAAACCATGACGGCCAAAGCGTGTATGTAATTCTCTGAGCATTAGTGCTCCAATCACACGAAACTGCAGCGAGAACAGAGATAACAGACTTGATGATTTCATATCGTTTGGCAATGCTTTCTGAGGATACTTGCTTCTTTTACTACGGGATAATCATGTACGCTGAATAGGAAAAATTTAATCTTCTCATGGCATAACGCCAAGCAACGCTACGAAAAATCCAAATATCATCTTCTAGGCCAACCGTCTGAAAGATCTAAAGAAAGCAAGATTCCCTAGATGAGCGAATCTACAACTTATTCCTCACAGCTGAATCGAACAATTCGTTCTGGGTCAGTTGCATTGATCGAAAACCATTCTTTCTGATTTTCCTCTTTAAGATCTCTAGATCACTCAAGAGATGTGGACAGGTGCCGATAAAGGGATCGAAAGGCACAATCCGTCCCGGACGGAGTGCCTATATAGTCAAATTGTCAAACGAACAAAAATCCATCTATCGTTGAATAGCCGATTACGAAAACCAGATCGGCTCCTCCTCTCAATCTAGTTTGTCCGCCAACACGCCACCGCATTCATGGCGACGGCAAGCAACTCTTCGGCCCGGGATTGAGTATCCGCTTCTACATAGACACGAAGCTCAGGAGCATTTCCCGACGGACGAAGATGAATGATTTCTTCACTCGCAAACGTCATACGCACGCCGTCTGTTTCGTCCATATGAGACAAGCCGCCGCCACAGACAGCAACTAACCCCAAAACCTTTGCCTCCTCCTCAGGAGCACGACGCAGGAGGTCGATTTTCTCCTGACTTCTGGCCGTCGGCATTTCCACCAGTCGATTACTAAGCGTAAAACGTGGCGGTAGCGATCTGGTCAATGCGGCAAGTGTCTGGTTTGACTGACGCGCCGCCACAAGAGTGGAAAGCATGGGTAGCATGGCGTCACGTGTCGGCAAGGGCGACAGACTGCGACCCTCATAGATCACATCGCTCGCGAGTAGAAAGCCCCCATTCGCTTCATAGCCCACCGAGGGTATAATACCCGTTCCAACAGCATCGGTCATTGCCTTGACTACAAATGGCGACCCGATACGGGTGCGGTAGATTTCCTGAGCAAACCCGGCTTTCTCCAGAGCCGTATTGCTGCTGACTGGAGTTGTGACACTACGGGCTCCAAGAAACCGGGCAGTCAAAATGCCTAGTATATCTCCTCGAAGCCACTTGCCGCTTTCGTCAGCTAGAAGAGGACGGTCGGAATCACCATCCATCGTAAGAATAGCATCCAAGCCATGTTCTACAGCCCAATTCTGGGCAAGCACAGCATCCTCGGAACGTACAGCCTCGGTATCTACTGGAATGAAACTCTCTGAGCGTCCCAGCGCAATCGCTTCAGCACCAAGTGCTTTCACGATATCCAGCAAAACATCGCGTCCAACGGAAGAATGCTGATAAACACCCAACCTAAGGCCAGACAAAGCCTCTGATCCGAAAAAATCTTTGTATCGTTCAGTATATTTTGGAATGACATCGACATGTTGCGACGGACTTTTGTCAACAATCATGGCGCCGTTGGCATCGAACCACCCATCAGGAAGTTCAACATCCTGATGGCGCATCCCTTCTTCGTCTGTCTTCAGAAACTCACCGCGCGCGCGGTTATACTTGATCCCATTTCTGTCAGATGGGATATGGCTCCCAGTGACCATCAGGGATGGAATACCTTGTGCAAAAGCATAGAGACAAAGCGCGGGGGTAGGAACCTGCCCGCACATGACCGCGTCCCCTTTCATATAAAGAATTGCTGCAACACAAGCCTTCATAATTCGAGGCGTACTAGGCCGAAGATCTCCAGCTATTGCGACGGCACAACCCGGGAAAAACTCCCCAAGCTCAGTCAGATGTTTCAGATAGCCAACAGTATAAATAAAACATACGGCATCGGTCATTGCCGTTACCAATCCTCTGGCACCACTGGTACCAAACGATACGCCCGATTTTATCATCCAGTCATCGATTTTCATGAAGATCTCCTCACTTTTTTATATGTCAGATACAATAATATTATCGATTTATATTTTAATTCATTTTCAAATTTCCGTAGTGTAATTATTTATATTGATAGAAATATTAAAGATGCTCGTAGGTTTTTATGGCCTCATCAATGTCAGAGTATTCCATGAATTTACCATTCGATATAATGGCAGCACTATCACAAGTATCTTTCATAAAGATCATATCATGGGATACAAGTATCATTGCGCGGTCATGACGTTTTACAAACAATTCTTCATTACACTTTTGATGAAATCTCGAATCTCCAACCATAATCACTTCGTCAATTAGGTAACAGTCAAATTCTATTACAATAGATAGAGCAAATGCCAATCTCGCTCTCATACCGGACGAATATGTTTTGACAGGCTCTGCAAGCTGCGCACCGAGCTCGGCGAAGTCATCCACATAAGCACGCGTATGAGCGTAGTCCAGTCTATATATACGGCAAATGAAACGCAGATTATCTAGGCCGCTTAGACTACCTTGGAATGCACCACCAAATGCCAGAGGCCATGAGACCGACATGGTTTGTTCAATATGGCCGCTTGTAATCGGTTCCACGCCACCAATCATACGAATGAGGGTCGATTTTCCTGCACCGTTCCGCCCAAGAATACCAAGTTTCTGGCCTCTCTCGAGACGAAAATTAACCCTATCAAGAACGCGACGCCTGCCCGTTGAAGATGGGTACTCTTTGGTCAGATCAAAACATTGCAGCATGATGATTGAATTCAAACCAGTTTATGTTCACGCGCACCGCTGATAAGCAGCATCGCCATAAGATAAATTCCCATGGTTGTTACAAAAACGGTAGCGATATCCGCAATCACCTTTGGATAGATGGGGTAGTCTGGAAGATTGGGGAGCGAAATTTCGTTCAAATACAAAAGCTGCCGAGCTGCCTGCAACTTGGCCGTAGCAACGCCCGCATCAGCCGCAGCAACCTCTTTCTCGAGAAGAGTGCGCTGGAAGACCAGGTTTTCATAACCACTGATTTTAGGCACGAAAGACGTATCAGATCCCGTAATTCTCGTTTCAACATGAGAAATCTCAGCTTCAAGAGCATTAAGCCGCCGTCTATATACTTCAATTAAGGGACTATGAGGGGTGGATTTCCTCAATTGAGCCAATTGTACGCGCGAAGCAATTACTGTGCTTTGCAGAGAGGCTATATCTTTAAGAACAGGCTGAGACTGGAGATTAGGATTGATCATCGCTATCTCGTCTCGGTATGCATCAATCTTTTTGTTGACTGCATTGAGTTTCTGAAGAGACGTTTCCAGTTCTCTTGTTGAGGCTGCGATCGTGTTTTCACGCTGCCTGTCGTTAAGCTTGTTGATCAGATTTTCGGCAGCAGCCACTAATGCTGATGCAATTCTTTGAGAATCACGGGGATCAAAGGTTCTTACCCGAAGAGTCGAGACACCAGTGGTCGTATCAAGTTCAGCGATTACATGCCGACGATAATACCAATAAAAATGCTCGAAAGTATGGCCAGAATAGAAATTAGGAAACCGGGCCAGAGCATCCCCAACAGGATTGCTGTATGCTGCCCTCAAATTCTCCGTTCGTAACAGTAATTCGGCAGCATCCCGAGAAGTAAGATAATCCTGTACCGCATAGGTATCTTCGCTTGCACTTGCGCCACCTGACGCTTCGAGCAACCCAGCAAGCATCGTGCTCGACTGGTTATGTTGGCCCTGCACAATGAATTGCGCTTCAGAAACATATTGAGGCGAGGCAAATACAATAAAATAAATTGCTGAGGCG
The DNA here is from genome assembly GCA_018246295.1 of Papilio alexanor hazarajatica. Lineage (NCBI taxonomy): Eukaryota > Metazoa > Arthropoda > Insecta > Lepidoptera > Papilionidae > Papilio > Papilio alexanor. The sequence continues at coordinate 193,807 of DWLR01000005.1, read as the reverse complement.
AAAGTGGGAAGAACGACAAACCCAAAGAAACCCTTTTGACGTCTTACCAACGCCGAGATCCGCCCAGCTAGGCCACCAGAGCGATTGATAGTGTGATTTTGAACGCGCGGCAGATTATCCATCGTATCGATTTGCCCGAATCTCGTCCCTGAAGCAACTCCAATGCCAACACGAAATTGGGGCATTAAGAAAGATGAGACACGTGCGATGGTCGCTCACACAGCCTTCAGTCAGACATCACAAAAGAGAGCAATCTCCGTCAGCCAGACAACAACTGATAACCTGATGTTGCCTGACACACCGCAATGTCAGTGCCAGAGATCGGTCAACACAACAGCTGCTCACGATAATTTATGAATATTTCTAAATACAGCGCATCTAAAGATTATATATTGTTTCTATTATAAGTCCTTTCTATAGGAACATTTTTCATGAAGGACCTGCATCAGGATCTTTGCCAAAATACATTTGGACGATCATTTGTGCTTCAAGAGAAACCCTCTGCTGCATGCCATGAGGTCGTTATTCTTCGACACAATTCGGCGTACACGCCAAGTGGCATCCTGATAGAGAATTCTACATATTGTTCTGGTGAAAACGAGGCTGGTGTTTTCAATTATCATGTCTACGCGCCACGCATAATCCCCCTTGATTTTCTTCCAAATGAAGGACCTACGGATTGCTTCTGGCTCGGATATTTCCACGATCATTTCGGACACTTTCTGACGAGTACCCTTCAACGACTCTGGTATCTTTCCTTTCACAAGCGACGCTATGCAGGATACATCGCGCCCAATTATAATGGTCTTGGTGAGAGGAACGGCTTTATCGCCAAGATTCTTAACTGCCTAAAAATTGAAAGTGATAAAATCATTCGCCCTTCTGAGAATACCTATCTCAGAAACATCACCATCCCCGAACCCGCCTTTATCGAAAACGCCCATTGCTATAAAGTTTGGGGCACATTCATGCGTGATCTCGGGCGAAAAATTCTGGGGTCAAAGCAGGCTAGTTCAGATCCACGCCCCCTCTTCCTCTCGCGCAGCCAGATGCATTCAGGGACGCGACGCTATGACGGGGAAGAAGAGATGACAGAAATACTGTCAAAATTCGGTGTAGAAATCTTGCACCCTGAACGCCTTCCTCTTGAAGATCAGCTCAGGCTCTGGCGTGACCATAGAATATTCATCGGATTTTCAGGCTCTGCCTTCATGAATGCCGCGTTTTTCCAAGAAAAAATTGTCATTATTCTCAACCATGATGATTATATTTTTGGTACGCAGCGCATGATTGATGACGTCGCTGGCAACAGGGCGGTTTATCTCAATGTCGCTTCTTTTCTCACGATGGAATGCGAGACCACGCACCGTTACCAGATCTCCAACCCCCAGGACCTTGCTGCCAAGATCATCAGGGTTGTACGTCACCTCTCCTGATCATCTTCCTATTTTTTTATGGCAGCGGTCTCTGGCGGCAAAGGCTTGTGGTCGCGTCCGGAATAATTGGTGATAATCTGATGCACCCCACCGGCAGCCTCGGAAGCTGCCACCATAGCCACATCCCCCCAGGGGCCATCGAGCGAATGAGCTTCAATATCATGGAGCTGGGTAGCTGCCCCGGCCTCCTTGCCATCGGCAGCTACCGTGCGCCAGGCAATCTCGATATGCTGGACCGGATGACCGGTTGTGCCAGCAGGACCATCGCTCAAGGTCACAACTCCCTCAACGCTGTAATCTGCGTCTTTGGCCGTATTCTGCAGCTTGTCATGCTGGTCGGGAAAACTTGCTACAAAAGCCCGGGCCAGAGACACATTACCATCACCCGGGGCCCCCCTGACCCCTTTGAAATATACCTTGGCCGGGCGACGCTTGAGACTGTGGGGATCGGCCTGCATCATGGCGGCCTGGATGCCTGTCAGAACCGCACTGATCTGAGGCGCTGAAGCAGCAGCCAGCGACGTGAGAACGGGTTTTTGTCCCTGTGCCCAGACGGAAGCTGGAATCGGGGCCGCATCCCAGTGACCACGCGCTTCACCATTAGGCATCATCACAATATAATGGGGCGTAACCTCATTACCTTGCATGGTAGCTGAAAGCCTGAGCCACCAATCACCCGTCTTTGCCGGTTGTGCAACAGCGGGCAGCGCCTGATCAACCAGCTGGGTTGCCACCTCTCTGGCCCAGAATGCCGATGCCGTGTTGTCGAGCAATGAATCGGGAGGCGTCGGTACCGCCAGACGAGGCGGCGGAGTCGTAAGCGCCAGACGGCGCCCTTCTGGGCCCGGATCGCCAAAAGGATGAGGCATATCGACACATCCGCTCAGCAGGATCATGCCACCAAACACGCTGAAAGCCGCTTTCAGACAATTCATCGCTGACGTACTCCAGCCCGAATAGCGGAAATCTGGTGCCCGATCGCTCCCCCGCCAGCCTGTGTACGACGGCGATGGCTGAAAAACCTCCGTGTATCAGCGCACGTATCCAGCCCGATCGTCGAAACATGGTGCAGACCGGCACGACGCAATCTGTGAAGACAATAACCGGGCATATCGAACAGATAATGCCCATCACGCGGCGCAGGGATAAAGAAATGTCCTGCCTCGGGGGAGGAATCGAGCACGGCTTCGCGCATCTCGGCACCAACCTCGTAGCTTTCCTGGCGGATACAGGGACCGACACAGGCCACCACGTCCCCGGCCCCCAGTGCTGTCATAGCTGAAAGCGTCGCTTCGAGTACCCCACCAACAGCCCCACGCCAGCCGGCATGGGCGGCCCCCACAATCTGACCATCCAGACTGGCAAAAAGAACCGGACCACAATCAGCGGTAATGACGCCGAGAGCCACATCGTCACGGTTGCTGACAAGTGCATCAGCAGCAGGGCCACGGCCCGTTTGCCAAAGCGGCGTCCTTGATGTGAGCGTTACGACATCAGCAGAGTGGATCTGCGTCAGACCAAGAAGAAATAACGAATCCACGCCCAGAAACCGGGCTACCCGCCCACGATTTTCGGCAATATTTTCAGGACGGTCAGCTGAAGCCAGGGAACAATTGAGCGAGTTGAACGGCGCAGGGGAAACACCCCCAAGACGCGTAAAGAACCCATGGCGCATATAAGCCAGAGAATCAGCCTGAAGCGCCCAGCCGCGTGGCATATGATCAGACATAGGCTTTTTCTCCATTAGCGGCATGCGGATGACGCATGCCAAAAGCCATGAGCCACAGTCCCGCCAGCGCCATCGGGATGCACAGTACCTGCCCCATCGTCACGCCGAAGGGCAAGAAACCGATAAATGCATCTGGTTCACGAAACAGTTCGCAGAAACTGCGTGCCAGCGCATAACCGAACAGGAACAGGCCCGAGAGAAACCCGTAGCGCATGCGCACCCAGGGGCGGCTCGCGGCAACCAGCATCACACAGAGCAGAAGGACACCTTCAGCAAGCGCCTCATACAGTTGCGACGGATGACGGGCGACTGGTCCTCCTGTTGGGAACACCATGGCCCAGGGCAGCCACTCCGGTGCCGGACGCCCCCATAATTCGCCATTGATGAAATTCGCACAACGTCCAAGCCCGAGGCCAAGCGGGACAACGATGGTGATACGATCGGAGAAAGAAAGAAAATTCAGCTTGTTGCGCCAGGTAAACCAGGCAAGCGCCAGAATGACACCCAGAGCCCCGCCATGAAACGACATGCCCCCCTGCCATACCTGAACAATAGCAAGAGGATGGGTAAGGTAAAAACCGGGCTTGTAGAACAGAATATAGCCCAGACGCCCCCCGAGAACGACGCCAAGCATGGCCCAGAAAGCGAAATCATCCACCTGCTCGCGTGTCGCCGCTCTGGGCGCCAGACCGCAAAGCCGAACGGCGATTTTCCAGCCGATCAGGATCGAGAGGATATAAGCCAGCGCATACCAGTGTACGGCCAGCGGCCCCAGACGAAAGGCTATCGGATCGAACTGGGGCAGGATGATCGGGTGGGCTTGCATGGGAAACTTTACTGATAAGGGTCTGGTGTCGCGAGATAATCTCTCACATAGCGCGTGATGCCCTCTTCAAGCGAGGTGAAAGGGCGGTCATAACCGGCCTCGCGCAATCGGGTCATATCGGCGCAGGTATAGAATTGGTACTGACCTCGCAGGGCATCGGGCATGTCGATAAACTCGATGCGGCGCGGTACGCCCGCCGCGTCGCAGACCGCATTGGCAAGATCGACATAGGTTCTGGCCGTGCCCGTCCCGCAATTGAACAGCCCGCTCACATCGGGATGGTCATAGAGCCAGAGCATGATCTCGATCAGATCACCCACCCAGATGAAATCGCGCGCCTGCGCGCCATCCTCCAGATCTGGCCTGTCCGAGCGGAAGAGCCTCGCTGGCGCACCCCGCATGACCTCGTCGTATTTCACCTTCACCACAGAGATCATCGATCCCTTGTGATACTCGTTAGGACCATAGACGTTGAAGAATTTGAGCCCTGCCCACTGGCGCGGCATCAGACCACCAGACTGAAGCCGGGCGGCAAGATGCTGGTCAAAGACGTGCTTCGACCAACCATAAAGATTCATCGGCTTCAATTCAGGCAAAGACTCAGGCGCATCGGAAAAGAGTTCCGGCCTGTCAGCCGCGCCATAGGTTGCCGCCGAAGAGGCATAAAAGAACGGAACGTCACGTACGGCGCACCATTCAAGCAGGGTCTCGGACAGATCGACATTGGTACGCCAGACCAGATCGCCATCGCGCGCTGTTGTGCTGCTGATGGCCCCCATATGAAAGACAGCCTGAATATCGGCCGAATTCGCAAGAAACGTATCAAGTGCGTCCGGGTCGATCAGCAGGTCAGGCGGATGCTTGGCGAGATTACGCCATTTCCCCTGGTCACGCAGGCGATCCACAACCGCAACAGCCTCGCCCCGCGCCTTGAGCGCTGCAACCAGGCACGAACCAATAAATCCGGCACCGCCGGTGACGATCATCATGAAATCTGTATAAGACGCCGCAAGGCAACCTCCAAGCCACACCAGCCGCAGAAAAACATGGCGCGAGCATCCCGACCGGGTCGTTTCGCGTTGCTGTCGGCACAAGGTGAGAGTCAGCCAGGGCCAAGCTTGGCCTTGGCTGAAGGCACGGGGGCCTCATAAACCTCCCGGTCGTCAGACCGGATGTCAGGATAGCAAGGAAACCGCCATGGTAGACCGTCCCCGTTTCTTCGATGATCTCGCAGGCGCCGCCGGAGGCGCGTTTTCAGCCCTGACAGGACTGCGTGAGGAGCTTCACGCCATGGTGCGCGCACGTATCGACGAGGTCCTCTCATCTCTCGATCTGGTGCGACGTGACGAGCTCGATATTGCACGCGAGCTTGCGACACGGGCCCGTATGGCACAGGAAGATGCCGATATCCGCCTCGTCCAGATCGAGGAGCGTCTGGCCGATCTCGAGAAAGCCGTTACCGCCCCGTCATCGCATACTTGAGGCTTACGGATGTTTGTGTCCTTGCAACCGGGGCCGGGCATCCGTAACGTGACATGATATGACGATTCGCGGCTCAGATTCCGCAGATTTTCATAGCGTTGCAGACATCCTGATGCGCCTTGCCTCGTGCGGCGCATCACCGGCCCAGGGAGTCCCGAATGCCTGCTCTATCCGTCTCCTCCTCTTCGCATCAGGATACCAACCCGCTCGACGTCATGGAGCAGATTGTCTGCGGTCATGACTGGGCTTTCGACCGCCGTACCGATTCGGAAATGGCGGCAGAGGCACCGGGCAAATGGTGTGATTATGGCCTCTATTTTTCATGGTCTCGCGAAATTGCTGCCATGAATTTCACCTGCACTTTCGACCTGCGGGCTCCCGCCAATCGCCGCAAGGCCCTCTACGAACTCATCGCGCTCGCCAACGAACGGCTCTGGATCGGTCATTTCAGTCTTGATCTCGAGACCGGCACACCGGTCTTCCGGCACTCGGTTCTGCTGCGCGGTGCGACCAGCCTTGCCGCTGAAAGCATGGAAGACATGATTGATATTGCCATCACGGAATGCGAGCGGTTCTACCCCGCCTTCCAGTTCACCCTCTGGAGCGGCAAGACGCCTACCGAAGCCCTCGAAGCCGCTATGCTCGACTGTGTAGGTGAAGCATGAGCCTGCCTTCTCTCCTGCTCGTCGGTTGCGGCAAGATGGGCGGCTCGCTCTGGCAGGGCTGGCTCGAACAGGGTCTTGCCCCTTCCGTCATTCTCGATCGTAGCTGCGCTGCACCACCGCAGCCTCATCATCTGGCCCGGACAGCAAGCGAGATTCCTTCCGGCTTCAGGCCTGATATCATCATCCTCGCGGTCAAGCCCGCCGGCATGGAAGAGGCACTTGCCTCCCTGCGTCCGTTTCTGGATAGCACCATCGTCATTTCGATGCTCGCCGCGCGCACAATAGAGAGTCTGCGGGCTGCCTGCGACGGCGCGCGCGCAAAGATCGTACGCGCAATGCCCAACACGCCTGCTGCAATAGGCAAGGGCGTTACCGGTGTTGTCAGCCAGGATCTCGACGAAGAGGAACGTACACTCTGCACCGACCTGCTCTCCGCCGTCGGCGATGTCGCCTGGGTCGAAAGTGAAGCCCAGCTCGAAGCCCTGACGCCAATTTCCGGCTGTGGTCCAGCGTATGTCTTTCTCCTGGCTGAACTCCTGGAGAAAGAAGCACTGCGTGTGGGTCTTCCGCCTGAAACGGCGCGACTTATCGCACGGGGCACAGTTGCCGGTGCAGGAGCACTGATTGCCGCCTCGGATGAAGAGAGCGCTACATTGCGCAAAAATGTGACAAGCCCCAACGGGGTAACAGCCAAGGCTCTTGATGTCCTCATGGCACCGGACGCATGGCCTTCAGCCATGACCAAAGCTGTCGATCAGGCAATGGCTCGCGCAAAAGAAATGGCTTCCTGACACGAAAACACTCCCCATGAACCTGTCATTCGATTGTCATGACGTTTCCATGGAGTATGATTGGAGACTGAAAGACTAGGGACAGGTTTATGACGGATATCGATCGCGAAGAGTTTGATCTCGCACTTATGGAAGCGGGTTTCTCACTCGCTGCCGAAAAGGGCTGGCATCGCTTCTCGCTGGTAGAAGCCGCACATCGGGCCGGTCTCACGGTCGATGAGGTACGCGCCCGCTTTCCTTTCCGTCACAGCCTGCTTTTACGCCTTGGTCGGCTCGCAGACGAATCGGCTTTCCGGGATGACGGATTAAGCGGTTCTGTACGTGAACGTGTTTTTGACCTTTTCATGCGGCGTTTCGACGTCTTCCAGCAATATCGTGAGGGTATTCGCGCTGTGCTTCAGGCACTGCCCGCTGAACCTGGTCTTGCCGTCGTCCTGAGTGCTGCAACATTCGATACGATGCGCTGGATGGCTGATCTGGGCGGTATCGACCGTAGCGGGTTCAGTGGAATGCTTCGTCTGAACGGACTCGTAGGCGTCTGGGGATTTGCCCTGCGTGCCTGGGAGAAGGATGAGAGCCCGGACCTCTCACAGACCATGGCAGGTCTGGATCAGGCCCTGGACAAGGCAGAACGGTTCGGCGTGCTCAAGCCTTCACCGGATCGTCTGATGGAAGAAGCGACCCGCAATACAGGGATCGCCGATCATTCACTCGAACTCGAAACATAATGGCTTTACGTCTGCGAACAGGCAGATTAAAAGCCCTTTCACGCAATGGGATGTAGCCAAGCGGTAAGGCAGCGGATTTTGATTCCGCCATTCGGAGGTTCGATCCCTCCCATCCCAGCCAGCGCGGGCCGCAGAACTTCTTCGCTCGCTACGGGCTCACCCAAAAAAAAGCCCGCGCCTGCGAGTAAAATCCGCCAGACATAATGAGCCAACGTCAGGGCTGATTCGACGGACAGGTCCAACTTAATTCCGAGCGCCTGGTCTTTATCGACGAAATATGAGCCGGGACTAACATGGCCTGCACCCAAGGAAGCTGTCCGTGGGGTCAAAGACTACGTCCGCGGGGAGGCCGTCCAACCATCGGCGCAGAACGACCTCCATCGCTGAGCATGGCCTCCCCGCTCGTGATGAACGGTCCCGTCGACCGCGAGGCGTTTGAGACCTTTATCGTGCACGTTATGGTCCCAAAGTTGTGGCCAAGATACGGCTTATTTATAACCGTCAGCTCCACACCCCTATCCATCGAACACAGGCTTACTGGAGTTGCCTAAGCCGACCGTTATGCGCGGCAGACCTCGTACGGCTGTCAGCAATTACCGAACAGTTCACGCTGCATACCATTCGAGAACGGACGGAGGCGACAAGGCTCAATCAGCATACATCGCACCCGGTAAATTCCAGCAAGATACTGACGTCAACAGCTTCTATGGGCAATCGCGCAATGAGCGTCTCAACGAGAGCCCTGACGCAGGCCCGGGAAGCCGTTGCTGCCTGCCAGCATGACTACAGTACCATGCCTAAACAGTTCAGCGGCAAGACACCCTGTCAGATCGCCAGGCAAAGTTCCTGAGAGCAAGCTCTTATGACCTTTGCCATTACATCAGCACCAAGCCATAAGAGCCATGAGTTCTCCTCTCAAACAGATGAAAAAGGGAGCACGTCCTTATCGATTGCTTGAGTTTCCTGGGACGCGGGCCCTCTACATTCCAACCTTGATGACAAACGCTCCCACACTATCAATCATTACGCGGCAACTTCCGCGAGAAGTAAGCCATAATCGGCTTCTCGATAAACACCCATGATATGACAGCAAAGATGATGGTTATTATAACAATAACTGGGAGAGCTCGACCACCACTCAGCCAATCCATATGTTTGAATGACATTATTACAGATAAATGCCATAAGTATACACCAAACGATATAGTTCCAAGATACCGAAGTGGAGCAGATAATTTTACTACTATTTTCTGGTTAAAACAGCAGCATAACAGAACAAGACTAACGCACGTGATAGCAAGGTAAGTACGGAAAAATACCACCATTCCGAACGAATCCCAGAACGTCGCATGGTGCCAGAAGATCCTCTGAGCGGAATAGACCAGGCACATGGCTGATAGTGGTACTAGCCATAGTCTCTGTACATTCTGCGTCAGAAAGCGTTTTCCACTCTCGCTTCTGACAAATCGTGCGAGCAATATGCCGCATGCAAACTCATCGATCATTCCCGGCAACTGGGTTTCAAAAACAAATCGATGGAATACGCCGGTGGGCCCGTGCAGATCGGTCGTGAGAAAAACGGCAGCACGCCAAGACCACGCTACGATCACACTCCCAATCAATATTCCCCACCACGGAACTTTCTTCAAGTATGGCGCAAGGAACATAATAACTAGATAAAACTGCATTTCTGCAGCTAATGACCAATTTACGCCATTGATAGATCCCTGATGATCGGCAAATAAATTATGAATAAATAGCAAGTGTGTGATTATATGCCACCAGGCTCTATGATCGAAGAACATGAAAGGCATGATGAACACGATGAATACAAGGCACGTCAGGTAATGGAGCGGAACAATTCTAGCGAGACGATGTCTTATAAAATGCCTGTAATAAAGCATTCTGTCTGAAGTCTTATCCAGAGTACTGAATGCAGATAGACTAATAACAAACCCTGAAATGACAAAAAAAAGATCTACAGCAACCCACCCTATCCGAAACCAGACGAGCGGTCCTGATTTAGGGAATGAATCCCAATTAAAATGAGAAATAATGTGGAATATTACTACAGATATTGCTGCGAATCCGCGTAAAACATCTATTAATGGAAAAAACATGATTGTTCCGCTTGAATGAAACATACTTCAGAGAGATCGGTCGCATAATTACTCTCTCATATAAGACTTGCATATCCCTAGATGTTCGTAACGCCGTAGCACCTCTATGGGCTCGGATTTTGTTCCAGTTATCAAGGATCGGTATGCGCCCTGGTCATTCGTATTCAGAGAGATGACACGTCATCACGATCACGGGGCTGTCAGAGCAGATCTGGCTAGAAGTCGCATAATTAGATCGGTCGGAGATTCAGTCTGCTCCACAGTTGCGCAACGACCAGTGCCACCGCCAGCGAGAGCGTCAGATTAATTGATCAGAACAGAGCACCACATCTGAGGGTTGGCTAAATACCACGTATCTTCGAGCTAGATGAGACAGCTTTTTGCTCAGAAAAAGCTTCGTCTGCAAAGACCTGCGGAAAGGCAGCACCTCGATACTATGTCTTGGCAATTCCATCTTTCGCCCAAGCTTGGAGCAGACTTGCGTCTATCGGAGCTAACAGCCCGCTCTCATCATCCCATCTGCGAAGAGTATCCGCGATACACGGCGCAGATCAGAGTGACGTTCTTCCAAGGCGGGACTCATCTTTGTACCGACTCGCAGTAAGCATCTGCTACGGTTTCCAAGCACAGTTGAGGCCCTCGTCGATCGGCACACGCCCAGTCCTCCAGCGATGCGGATTCGTTAAGAGGGATAATGCTCTAGGTACGGCAATAGTTATCTATCAAAATCCCGGCTCACGCAGACAGTCTAATTTATCCAATCCCGGAAACCATAGCGAGACTATTTTGATAGGAAATATCGTAAAGACGAGACGTTGTCTCGCGAACCACTTCGTCCGTTACGGTCTGTCCGTTCTGATATCAGCCCTTTGCGCCAAAGGGCGCGACAGGCTGTGATACTATTTCAAGGGAAGGTACCGGCGGGGCGATGGTGGGCACACAAGGGCTCGAACCTTGGACCCGCTGATTAAGAGTCAGCTGCTCTACCAACTGAGCTATGTGCCCATAGCCCCGCTCCGGTGAGAGGGCTTCTAACAAAGGGCGGAACGGGCATCAAGAGGAAAAATACATCATTCCGCATATGAAACTATATTATTCAGTTTTCCGGGGAAAGCAGCCGCATGAGCGTATCGAACTGATCAAGGCTGCGATAATCCAGACGCAGTGAACCGCCCTTGCCGTTGAACTCAATCTTGACCTTGAGCCCGAGGCGCGTAGCCAGATCCCGCTCCAGACGGACCAGCTCATTGTCACGAGGCGGCTTGACCTCCTCTTGCTCGGCTCTGGGTGTCTGACGGGCCAGAGCTTCTGTCTGACGCACATTGAGCCCACGTGCGATAACGATATCAGCTGCAGCACACGGGTCAGGATGAGCCAGCAATGCACGGGCATGCCCTGCACTCAACAATCCATCGCGTACCTTCTGGCGCACAGCCTCCGGCAAGTTCAGAAGCCGCAGGATATTGCCGATATGCGGACGCGACTTGCCAACCGCACCAGCCAGCTCCTCCTGTGTCAGCGCGTAATCGGTCAGAAGCCTTTGCAAGCCCTCGGCTTCTTCAATTGCATTGAGATCGGCGCGCTGCAGATTCTCGACCAGAGCGGCCGCCATGGCATCGGCGTCATCCAGAAGACGCACATGCACCGGCATCTCATGTAAACCGGCGCGTTGCGACGCCCGCCAACGACGTTCGCCGGCGATAATCTGATAGCGTCCTTTTTGATCAGGATCAGGCCGTACCAGGATTGGCTGGAGCACACCCCGGCTGCGGATCGAGTCAGCCAGTTCATTCAGACGGCCCTCATCCATGTCCACTCGTGGCTGGAAAGGGCCAGGCGCCAACAGATCAACACCGAGCATGGCCGGGCCTGGAACAGTCTCGTGACCTGAAGCAGGAGGCCGTGGCAGTTCAACAGCCTGATCCCCCAGAAGGGCAGCGAGACCACGCCCGAGGCGTGGAGCCGGTTTCTTGCTCATGAAGAAGCCCCTTCCTTGCAACCAAGGCCCAGACGCCCGGCAATTTCCTGTGCAAGAGCAAGATAAGCCGCCGCACCGCTGCTGCGTCGATCATATTCAAGCACGGAACAACCATGGCTCTGAGCTTCTGATATCTTGATATTGCGCGGTATCAGCGTTTCCAGCACCTGTTCACCAAAGAAATTCCGTGCATCTGCCGCCACCAGTTCGGAAAGGTTGTTGCGCCGGTCGTACATGGTGAGAATGATTCCAGCTACATGCAGATCAGCATTGAACGCACGACGCACGCGATCAACCGTACGTACGATCTGACTGATCCCCTCAAGGGCAAAGAACTCGCATTGTAGCGGAATCAGAACAGCATCAGAGGCCACAAGCGCATTGAGCGTCAACAAGCCAAGACTCGGGGGACAATCAATCAGAATGACATCGTAGCGTCCGGAAAGAGCCTCAAGGGCTTCGCGAATACGAAACTCACGTCGATCACTGCCAATCAGTTCGATTTCAGCGCCAGCCAGGTCGGTGTTGGCGACGATGATGTCGAGATTGTCCATCCCTGTCGGGCGAGGCAGCTTGTCAGGAGCCGCCTCCTGCATCAGGGCGGCATAGCTGCCAATCTGACGCGCGTTATAATCCACACCAAGCCCGGTCGAGGCATTGCCCTGCGGGTCGAGGTCAACCAGAAGCACACGCTGCGTACTGGCAAGCGCAGCAGCCAGATTGATTGCTGTTGTTGTCTTGCCCACACCGCCCTTCTGGTTGGTTATGGCAAGAATACGGGCCTTTTTGCCCGTGTCGTTAGTCGACACGTCTGATATCACTTATCTCGATGATGGCGCCCCCTGAGGTGGCGCGATTGTCCAGAATTCTATGCTGCATGTGCCAGCACCGTTCGGCTTCGGTCAACTCATCTGGCAGATTTTTTCCCTTCAGAAACAGGGCTTTTCCCTCTGGCAGCAAAAAGGGCGCGCTCCATTCCAGCAATTGTGAAAGCGATGCCAGAGCGCGCGCTGTAACATAGGCAGCAGGAGCGATTTCGGCCTGCTCGATGCGCCTTGGAATAACCTGCGCCTTGACACCACAGGCCCGCGCTGCCTCTCTCAGAAACGCGCATTTGCGTTGATCTGACTCCACCATAACCATCTCGGCGTCGCAGGCTATACCGATCATGAGGGCTGGAAACCCGCCACCCGAGCCAAGATCGATCACCCGCGCACCACGCTCTATGAACGGCACGAGCCTCAGAGAATCCTCTATATGACGCTCCCGGAGATGGGGCATATCGCGCGGGCTCACCAGATTGATGCGCGCATTCCATTTTTCGAGAATGGCTGCGAAGGCTTCCAGACGCTCTGCGGTTTCACGTGAAACGTCGTTCATGCCACCGCCCTCACATGAGCCAGAAGCGCAATCATGGCCGCTGGGGTAACGCCCGGCACGCGCTGGGCTGCCGCGAAATTGGCGGGCCTTGCAAGCGATAGCCGCTCCTTCATCTCGCTGCTCAATCCGCCAATACGACCGTAATCAAGGTCGCTTGGCAGGGCGATCTGCGCCTCACCGGCCAACTGCCTGATCTCACGTTCCTGGCGCTGAAGATAACCACCATAGCGCGCCTCTGTCTCGACATGACGACGCACGCGCAGGGGTAAAGCCGCGAACCATGGCGCAAGACGTGCAACAGCCTCTTCACTGGCCTGTCCTGACAGGATGTCGAGCAGCGAACGACGACGCCCGTCCTGTGAGACGGTGATACCCTGCGCGGCCAGATCCTGAGGCGCATGAAGGGCATTGCGTGCCTGCTCCATGGCCTGAGCAATGGCGTGCTCGTCCGACGCAAGCCTCGCAGCGCGATCCGCCCCGACGCAGCCCATCGCCATCCCCAGAGCAGTTAGACGCAGATCAGCATTATCAGCGCGCAGGCTCAACCGGTATTCGGCGCGGGAGGTGAACATACGATAGGGTTCCGACACGCCCTGAAGCGTGAGGTCGTCGAGCATCACGCCCAGATAGGCCTGATCACGTCCCAGAACGAGTGGATCATTCCCCGCCACAAAGCGCGCAGCATTCAAACCAGCAAGCAGACCCTGCGCTCCGGCTTCTTCATAACCGGTGGTTCCGTTGATCTGCCCCGCGAGATAAAGGCCCTGCATGGCTGTCAGAGCAAGACTGGGCGCAAGCTCACGCGGGTCTACATAGTCGTATTCCACCGCATAGCCCGGTGTGACGATACGCGCCTTCTCCAGCCCCGGGATAGACGCGATCATCAGTGCCTGAATATCAGCGGGCAGACTTGTGGAAATTCCATTGGGATAAACGAGATCACCGCCCGGGTTACCCGGCAGCCCCTCCGGCTCAAGAAAGATCTGGTGCCCGTCCTTCTCACCGAAACGGATGATCTTGTCTTCGATGGAAGGGCAATAGCGCGGCCCTCTCCCGGCAATCGCGCCACCATACAGCGCCGAAAGCGCCAGATTATCGCGAATGATCTGATGGGTCTGCGGCGTGGTGCTGGTAATGCGACAGGAGAGCTGCTCGGTAGTGATCGTCTCCGTGAGACGACTGAAAGGCTCTGGTACAGCATCGCCTTTGTCTTCAGCCAGAGACTCCCAGTCAATCGTGTCCCGGGCGATGCGTGCTGGTGTGCCAGTCTTGAGGCGCCCCATACGCAGACCCATCGCCTCCAACCGCTCACCCAAGCGGGCTGCCGGGCGCTCTCCAATGCGTCCCGCCTGCTCCTGCGTATGACCAATATGAATGACACCACGCAGAAAAGTCCCGCTGGTGACAACGACAGCACCACATCTGAAGAGACGTCCATCCTCGCACATCACACCAGTGACGCGCCCGGCATCCGTCTGGAGATCCGCCACCTCTCCTGCCATGATGGTGAGATTGGGCGTTTCTGCCAGAAGCGCCTGAATGGCATTGCGATACAGAAAACGATCCGCCTGAGCCCGTGGCCCATGAACGGCAGGCCCCTTGGAACGGTTCAGCAACTTGAAATGAATACCCGCCTGATCGGCTGCACGACCCATCAACCCATCCAGTGCGTCGATCTCACGCACAAGATGGCCTTTGCCAATCCCGCCGATGGCAGGGTTGCACGACATGGCGCCGATCATCTCAGGTTTCTGGGTCAGAAGAAGCGTGCGCGCACCGAATCGTGCCGAAGCCGCCGCCGCCTCACTTCCCGCATGTCCACCGCCTATGACGACAACATCAAACTCGTTCACTCAGCCCTCATTTACCAATGCAGAATTGTCCGAATATCACATCCAGCAGAGACTCGACATCAACTTGTCCAGTCAGACGCCCAAGCGCTCTCATCGCCAGACGCAGCGCTTCGCCCCTTACTTCAGGCCAGGATGCCTCGCGTGCCTGATCAAGATAAAGCAGCGCCTCCTCAATTCCAGCCCTGTGTCTGGCGCGGGTCAGAGGCGCACCGACACCCGCTGTCAGGGCCTTGATACGCTCGGCCAACACGGCCTCGAAATCCTGCATACCCTCACCTGTCTGCACACTCAGGCCCAGGGTTCCAGTCAGCGTAGGTTGCAAATCAATCTTGTTGCTGACGAGAAGCGCATCGGGACGAAGAGGCATCTCCACCTCACCCGCCATGACATGCACGACCAGATCTGCATGTTCCACGTGAAACATTGCCCGTTTGATGCCTTCGGCCTCAATCTCGTCTTCTGTCTCTCGCAGCCCCGCCGTGTCGACAAGACGCAGGCGTACACCATGAAAAAGCCAGTCTATGGCAATCACATCACGGGTCGTCCCTGCCCGATGCGTGACAATCGCCGCGTCATATCCGGCAAGATGATTGAGCAGACTCGACTTGCCCACATTGGGTGCACCAGCAATCACGACAGTCAGACCACGACGCACAATCTCACCACGTTTGTCTGCCAGATGCGCTCGCAGTGCCGAACGCAGTTCATCGAGCGTATTCGTGAGCATCAGCTCAACCGACTCCGGCAGATCCTCATCCGGGAAATCGATCAGTGCCTCCTGATGGGCCAGCAGGGTTTTGAGGCGCTCGCTCCACCCGTCATAAAGACGGCTCAGCGCACCATCCGCCTGAGCCAGCGCCTGTTGTCTCTGACTCTCGCTTTCGGCCTCGACCAGATCCCCTATCGCCTCTGCCTGAAGCAGGTCGAGCCTGCCAGCCTGCACCGCTCGACGCGTAAATTCGCCAGCCTCTGCGGGTCGGGCGCCGAGTGCTGTCAGTGCCAAAGCCACACGATCAATCACCGCAGGCCCGGCATGGAGATGCAGTTCAAACCCGTCTTCGCCCGTATAGGAGCGCGGTCCGGGCAGCCACAACACCATGGCGTCATCCAGATGCTCACCACCCTGATGCAAGGCTCGCAGGCTCGCATGACGCGGTGGCGGCAAGCGACCACCACACAACCCCGCCAGCACCTCTTGAGCGCCGGGTCCACTTGCGCGCATGATGGCAATAGCCGCCCGTCCGGTCCCTGTCGCCAGAGCGAAAATGACCTCGCCCTTGTGCGCCGCCGGGCTTTCCATCGCGTCAACCATGTGAATTCCTTTATGCCCCAGCTCTCTCTGCACTCCCCAATCGGCCCTCTCACCCTCAGCGAAGATGAAGGCGCAATCGTCGCCCTCGATTGGGGTTGGGGCCGCGACCAGGAAGCGACGCCCCTTCTTACCCGCGCCCAGACCATGCTGGAACGCTATTTCGATGGCGAGCCCGAAAGTTTCGACCTGCCCCTGTCCCCCTGGGGTACTGCCTATCGCAAAGCAGTCTGGACCGCCCTGCGTGACGTGCCATACGGTCAGACCATCAGCTATGCCGAACTCGCTGCCAAAGCAGGCGGCTCCGCTCGCTCGATTGGCGGAGCCATGGCCCATAATCCCATCCCGATCCTCATTCCCTGCCACCGCGTACTCGGCAAAGGCCATATCGGCGGCTATTCCGGCGAAGGTGGCCTGGATGACAAACGCTATCTGCTCCGTCTCGAAGGAGTCGCGCTTTAACACAGCCTCCACGAGGCCTCGCCCCGTTCCCGAATAGGGATACAACCCTTTTGTCCTGCTTCAGGTTTTCCGAAGGACGACGACTTTTGGGTTGAGTCTGGGACAAAGCCCATAAAAAAAACCGCCGGACACCCTGAGGCACCCGGCGGCTTGATCGTCACGAACCGATCGGAAGATCAGTTGTTCATGGCGTCAAAGAAATCCTGGTTCGTCTTGCTGTATTTCAGCTTGTCGAGCAGGAAGTC
This sequence comes from Papilio alexanor hazarajatica, assembly GCA_018246295.1. NCBI lineage: Eukaryota > Metazoa > Arthropoda > Insecta > Lepidoptera > Papilionidae > Papilio > Papilio alexanor. The sequence continues at coordinate 176,803 of DWLR01000005.1, read as the reverse complement.
CATCGCATCCATCGTGCCCATTGGCGAGAGGATACGACGCAGCACCCACATCTTCGAGAGCATGGCACGATCGACAAGGAGTTCTTCCTTACGCGTACCCGACTTGGTGATGTCGATAGCCGGGAAGGTGCGCTTGTCAGCAAGCTTGCGATCGAGGATGAGCTCGGAGTTACCCGTACCCTTGAACTCTTCGAAGATCACCTCATCCATACGGCTACCGGTATCGATCAGTGCCGTGGCGATGATGGTAAGCGAGCCACCCTCTTCAATATTACGCGCGGCGCCAAAGAAGCGCTTTGGACGCTGCAGGGCGTTGGCGTCGACACCGCCGGTCAGCACCTTGCCCGATGAGGGCACAACCGTGTTGTAGGCGCGGGCCAGACGGGTGATCGAGTCAAGCAGAATGACGACGTCACGCTTGTGCTCAACCAGACGCTTGGCCTTCTCCAGCACCATTTCTGTCACCTGAACGTGACGGGTCGCGGGCTCATCGAAGGTGGACGACACGACTTCGCCGCGTACGGAGCGGGCCATGTCGGTCACTTCTTCCGGGCGCTCATCAATAAGCAGAACGATCAGGAAGACGTCAGGATGATTCGCACTGATGGATGAGGCGATGCTCTGCAGCATCACGGTCTTACCGGTGCGCGGCGGTGCCACAATCAGGGCGCGCTGACCCATGCCGATGGGGGCCACAAGATCGATCACACGCGGTGTGTAATCACGCTGGTCTTTTTTGCCCTTGCCGGTCGGCTGCGGCTCCGGAGCCCCTGCCTGCTCGACTTCCATACGCAGACGACGCTCGGGATAGAGCGGCGTCAGATTGTCGAAATTGATGCGTTGACGGACGGAATCAGGCTCTTCGAAATTAATCGAATTGACCTTGAGCAGTGAGAAATACCGCTCTCCATCGCGCGGGGCGCGGATCTGCCCCTCGACCGTATCACCGGGACGCAGACCGAAGCGGCGCACCTGGGCGGGAGAGATATAGATATCATCCGGACCAGGAAGATAATTGGCCTCGGGAGAGCGGAGAAAGCCGAAACCGTCAGACAGGATCTCGAGCGTGCCTTCACCGTAGATGGCCTGATCATTATCCGCCAGGGTCTTGAGAATGGCGAACATGATGTCCTGCTTGCGCATTGAAGACGCATTCTCGATTTGCAGCTCTTCAGCATAGGCTAGCAAATCGGCAGGGGATTTTTTCTTGAGTTCAGCAAGATGCATGAAAAGCGCCTTAGATGGGCTATAGTCCACTGCCCGGGAGACGGAACCGTATCCGTGACAGATGATCGATCGCGAAAGAATGCTCCGTCAGATGGGCCGCGGAACGGGCCCGACGATGAGCGAAGACGAAAGGTCTTGAGAGAGGCCGCGATACAATGGAAGCATGCGGCTCTTGCTTTTTATCTTAGTGAGAAACGGCGCTTTGTGTCAACAGTCCTGATCAGCGGCGCCAGGGCTTCATCATGTACTCGCCTGAGCTTTTCTCCCCTTCACCCAGACCAGGCAGAAGAAACAAGAGGGGCTGAGCCTTTACCGTCTCACTATAGGCACCCGAAATCAGGGCCGGACCACATATACCACTCAGATGCAGCGTGGCAGGCAATGCGATGTCGACATAACAGGGCACTGCAGTATCTGCCCTGTCTGATTCAAGCAGACGGCCCGTGAGGGGGGCGGCCTGAAGAGGCCGGTTCTCTGCGTCAAGTGCAACAAACTCGCCTGCGATCTTCAGACCATCTAGATGATAACCGATCAGCACATGGGTGGGCTGTCGGCCCTGATAGCCGGCGGGCTGGCGAAAGCTGAGAGGAAAATCACTGGCGCCCTCAAATTTAAGCGGCTCCTGCACCAGACGATCAAGCATTGTCTGAGCCTGTTGCGTGTCAGGGTGCATAACGGAACTTGCGAGAGCTGGAGACGCAATCGACACAAAAGCGAGAAAGGAACAAGACACTGCGAACCGGTTCACGATGAACGATCTCCAAACCATCCCCGGTGCCAGAAAATGAACAAGGGCAGCAGCACCGAAAAAGCCATGAGGCCTAACGCATAATAATAGCCATAATGCCAGTCGAGTTCCGGCATGATCTTGAAATTCATACCATAAATTCCCGCGAGCAGGGTCGGGGTAATGCCGACGAAGCTGACCACAGTCAGCAGCTTCATGCCGTCATTCTGGTCTATACTGATAAAACCGAGTGTGGCATCCAGCAGAAACTGCACTTTCAGCGTCATTTGAGCCACATAGTCATTCAGTGACGCGACATCTCGCCCCAGAATGCGCAGACGCGTCTGCAGCGCTTCACGAAATTCGAAATAGCGCGCATCACCCAGAAACATACCGATGCGATCAACCCCCAGGAGACTCTCCCGGATAGAGGAAGTCAGATCACCGCTCTCGCCAAGCTGCCTGAGAGTCTGGCGCAGAACATCGGCATTACGGACACGACGATTGGGACGCCGATTGGCGAAAACCGTTCGTGAGATCGCATCAAGCGTGCGACCGGCATTCTCCAGAACATCCGCCAGCCGGTTCACGATGATCTCCAGCAGATGGATCGCCAGCTCAGGCACATCAGACAAGGCAAAATCGACATCATTGGCCGCGAGGTCGCGACTCATGGTTTCGAACGCCGTGTAGTTCGCATAACGTAGCGTGATCAGCCATGTGGGAGAAACGACTATACCTACGGGGTAAGTGGTCAGTCGCCCATTGATCAGGCGCACAAGGGGTGTGGAGAGATAGATAACATCACCCCGACGATAATGGCGTGACGAACTCTCGATCTCCTCAAGCGCTTCACGACGTGGCAGAGACAATCCCGTCACGGTCTCGGCAAGATGGATCTCTGCCTCGCTGGGTTCGACAAGATCAAGCCAGGCAACATTCCTCGCATCCTCGACGGCAAGAATCTCATGAACGGGGCGCCCCACCGGATGCGCTAGAAACATCGAACCTTCCTCTCCGGCTCCATCCTCTCTTCCCTGCGGGGCGGGGAATGGACGTTACGCCGCCCCTCTGGTATCGCAGAAACCCGCTTGCCGTGTCGATCCATGCCTCAAACAGGACAATTCGCATGAGTTCTGAAGTTTTTCCCCGTCTCAACAGCCTGCGTAACGGCCCCGATCAGCGCGGTCGTTTCGGCACGTTCGGGGGGCAGTTCGTTGCCGAAACCCTCATGCCGCTGGTACAGGATCTGGCCAATGCCTATCAGGCAGCCAAAGCCGACCCGGGCTTTCGACAGGAACTCGATTACTACTTCCGGGACTATGTCGGCCGCCCCAGCCCGCTCTGGCATGCAAAGCGCCTGAGTAAGGAGCTGGGTGGTGCAAAGATCTATCTCAAGCGTGAAGAGCTGAATCACACGGGCTCGCACAAGCTCAATAATGTCATGGGCCAGATCCTGCTGGCGCGACGCATGGGCAAGACACGTATCGTGGCCGAAACAGGTGCGGGACAGCACGGCGTGGCGACAGCAACCGTCTGCGCGCTGTTCGGGCTGAAATGCACCATTTATATGGGCGCAGTCGATGTCGAGCGGCAGAAGCCCAATGTGTTTCGTATGCATCTTCTGGGCGCTGAGGTGCACCCTGTAACTGCAGGGTCCGGCACGCTGAAAGATGCCATGAACGAGGCCATGCGCGACTGGGTGGCCAATGTGCATGATACCTATTTTCTGGTCGGCACGGTCGCGGGACCGCACCCTTACCCGGAGATGGTACGCGACTTCCAGTCGATTATCGGCATCGAAACACGCGAACAAATCCTGACTGTCGAGAACCGCCTGCCCGATGTTCTGGTCGCAGCCATTGGTGGTGGCTCCAATGCCATGGGCCTGTTCCATCCTTTCCTTGACGATGAATCGGTCAAGATGATCGGTGTTGAGGCTGCCGGCCATGGACTGGATAGCGGCCTGACAGCAGCCTCCATATCGCGCGGGCGTTCAGGCGTTCTGCATGGTAACCGCACCTATCTGCTTCAGGATGAGTTCGGCCAGATTGCCGAGGCGCATTCGATCAGCGCGGGTCTGGATTATCCCGGCATCGGGCCGGAGCATTCCTGGCTCAATGATATCGGACGCGTGGAATATGTCGGCGTGACCGACAAGGAGGCGCTTGACGCCTTCCAGCTTCTGACCCGCACCGAGGGTATTATTCCTGCCCTTGAATGCGCCCATGGCCTGGCTCAGGTCATGAAAATTGCCCCGAGCATGACGCCGGATCAGATCATTGTTCTCAACCTGTCCGGTCGTGGCGACAAGGATATCTTCACCGTCGCTGACCATCTGGGAGTGTCACTGTGAGTCGTATCAAGGCCCGTTTCGAATCACTCAAGGCCGAGGGACGCGGCGCGCTCATTCCCTATCTTCAGGCCTATGACCCCGACCTCGAAACCTCTCTTGCCCTGCTCAAGGGCATGCCTGCCGCCGGAGCCGATCTGATCGAAATCGGCGTCCCCTTTTCGGACCCTTCTGCCGACGGACCGACCATTCAGGCGGCAGCGTTGCGCGGGCTGAAAGCCGGAGCAACACTCGCAGGCGTGCTCGCCATGGTTCGCGCCTTTCGTCAGAACGACAGCGACACACCCATTATCCTGATGGGTTATGTCAATCCGATCGACAGCTATGGTCCGGCCCGATTTTGCGTTGACGCTGCTGAGGCCGGTGTCGACGGTCTGATTATCGTCGATCTACCCAAGGAAGAAAGCGACCTGCTTTCTGCTGATACACAGAAAAACGGCCTCGATATCATTCAGCTCGTGGCGCCGAACACACCGGATGAACGCCTGCCCTATCTGCTCGATACGGCTTCTGGCTTCATCTACTATGTCAGCATCACCGGCATCACAGGCACCCATACGGCAAGCCACGATGAACTGGCAGCAGCACTGCCACGCCTGCGCGCTGCAAGCTCCCTGCCTGTCGCCATAGGTTTTGGCATACGCACAGCAGAACAAGCCGCCCGGGCCGCGTCAGTCGGGGATGCTGCTGTTGTCGCTTCGGCTCTCATTGCGACACTGGCCAGCACACTTGAAAATGGCAAGGCAAGCTCTGCTACTGTTCCTGCTGTTCTGGATCAGCTTGCCGACATTGCAAGAGCCGTACGTGGAACATGACAAAGGGGGCGTTCATCGCCCCCTTTGTCCTCATTCCTGAACTGACAGAAAAGCTTTCAGCAAACGCCGGATTACTTGCCGACCTTCTTGAGCGAAAGACCAAAAGCCAAAGCGGAAATCCCCCCGAAAATCAGCTCGATGGCAATAAACGTTCCAATCAGCCACAGCCCTGACCAGGGCAGGGTGACAAAAACCAGCACCCCCGTCAGAAGCGCTATGATCGCACTGAGCAACAAGGTCCACCAGTTGGCTACATAGCGATGGCCAGCTGCCCAGAGCCCACGCATAATCCCCGAAGCCATCAGACACCCCGCCAGAAACGCCGTGATGAAGACCGATCCCGTTGCAGGCTCCTGAATCAACAGAATGCCTCCCAGCACATAGAGAAAGCCCATCACGGCCGTAATCCAGAAGCGCGAGCCCTCAACTGTGCGATGCGCGAAGCTCTGAACCAGATACGCCACACCCGAGAGAATCAGCAGGAAACCGATTACAATGACGCTCGCGAGAGTTGTCACAACCGTATCAAGAAAAGCGATCCCACCCAGCACAAGGAGTACCACCCCCATGCCGATAAACCAGTTGGGTTTAAGCTGAGGATTCATCGGAGGAAGTTCGGGGAAATTGCCAAAACCAGCCATATCTGCATTCCTTTCTTTTTGATTATGACGCACCACCCTTCCACCGGGACGCACCTCGCACTTGTGAATTATCTGTTATCCGCCTGCGGACCCTGATCTGTGTTTCACGTGAAACATCCTTAAAGCCTCTTGGGAAACGGTGTTTCAGGCAAGCTGCATAGACTTTCCTGTCCGGCATTTGCTGATCAGGCCTGTAGCATTCCCCACAGGAGAGCGGTCACGGTGATTGTCACGTTTGCATCATGACAGTATTGAACTGGATATGAGCGCAGATCTCTTCCGAAACCGTCTCTCCGGATTGCTGTCACGATGGAGCCATTCTCCTGACAACGCTATCACAGGTGGTAAAAATCGTCCGGTTCTTGAAGACTCCGTTGACATTTCGCCGTCGGGAAAAATTATCGGGAAACTGGAGGCGCTCCATGCCTGTCTGCGCCTTGCCGGCGTTGTCATCTGGGTGCCGCTCTCGGTAGGGTTCGAAGCGCTTCTCCTGCCAATACCTGGCGTCATGAAAATACGCTGGACACGTGTCATCTGGGGTGTGCTGTGTAGATTGCTTGATCTGGATATTAAGATGATCGGCCAGCCAGTCGGCACGGTCGGAGGAAAAAAGGGACGCGCGCGTGGTGAGCGCCCGATCATTTACGTGGCCAATCATTCCTCCTGGCTCGATATTCCGGTTCTCGGTACGAAGATCTATTCTGTTTTCGTTGCCAAAGGCGATATCGAGCGCTGGCCCATAATGGGACTGGTCTCCAAAATCGGCCGCACAATTTTCGTCAGTCGAAACAGAAGTACGACAGGTCGGGAACGCGATGAAATGATCACACGCCTTGCCACGGGTGATAATCTTATTCTGTTTCCTGAAGGTACCTCATCTGACGGATCTCGTGTGCTCCCGTTCATGTCAACATTCTTCGCCATCGCCAAACTGCCACGCCTGCCCAAAAACGCTCCGGCACTCGATATGCCCTCCTACCCGGCAGGGCTCACCCCTCTCATCCAGCCCATTTCCCTTGTCTATGACCGTCTTGAGGGACTGCCTGTCACTCGGACGAACCGCGCTGTCTTTGCCTGGTATGGTGATATGGATCTCGGTCCGCATGTCTGGCAATTTCTGAAAAGACGCAACAAGCGCGCTACAATCCTCATGCATCCACCTTTGGCACCAGAGGATTTTCCAAGCCGCAAGGCGCTGGCCAATGCCGCATGGAGCGCAGTGGCTTACGGCGCTGCAGCGTTGCGCCAGAACAGCGATACTGTGTCAGGTTGGCAGCCTCTGGACAGCCGCGCCATAGCCGACGCCCAGAATACGGGAGCGGAATGTCCCGCTCAGAAGTCGATTTCCGTGGTTGCGTGATAGGTTCTCGGTAACCCGGCAACAGCCGAATTCGTGGCATTTGCTGCACCATTGATCGAATTTGGATAAACCGAAGCCCAGTACTGCCTGTCGGTGACGTTCGACACGCCAAAACGTATAACAACCGGCACCTGATAAACGTGCAAACCATAACGCGTGCCAAGATCAAGGGTCGTAAACCCTGACGCAAAACTGTAATTGGCAACGTCCGCAGCACGGCGCCCCATGACATGCAGGCTGGCATTCACGGCCACATTCCTCATCCAGACCGGGTGGTAATCCAGCAACAGATTGGCCTGTACAGGCGCAACTCCGACAATCTGCTTGCGTGACGTAAGGAGTGTACCGGTTGCCCCGGTCTGGGCATCCAGCCAGGTAACACCGCCAAACAGACTCACCGCTTTCGTAACACGCCCGGCAATCTGCCCTTCCACTCCATAATTGCGCTGTTGCCCCGCCTCGCGATACAGACCGGTAGCTGGATCAGTGAACGCAAAACCACGCGTCATACGAAATCCCGCCGCACTCACCATCAGATCCGGTACGGGATGGTATTTCACACCCAACTCGTATTCTTCCGAGCGAAGAGGCGACAGAACCTGATTGGCATTTGAGCTTGATATGGGCGCCACAGGTCCGGCCTGAACCGCCCTGCCCCAGGTGCCATAGAGACTGGTACTAGAATCGACGTGATAGATGATACTGGTCATGGGCGTGAAAACTGCACCGACATGATAACGCGCCGTCGTGACGCCCTGGCTATTGCTGCTGCCCGTATCAAGCCAGCTCCAGGCCAGTGTTCCCATGATCGACAAGTCGCGGGTCAGCGCAATTGTATCGCCGGCCAGCAACGACTGAGAGGTGATAGACGCCGACTGGTACCGCCCGGAGAAATAGGGTTGTGTGCCAGAGAATGTGACAGGGGTACCTATGCGAGCCGTACCGAGCACCATATTGGCGCCCCTGGTAGGGTTGAATGTGCACATGCTGTACCCGTTCGAGCCAATCACCACACGGTGGATAAAAGGCCCTGTCCGGAATCGACCATTCGCATAAGCCAGATTTGACCAGACACGAAAATCATTGGCCGTCGTGGCAGCAGCAATGCCTGTACGATAATGACCTGCGAAGTCTGTCAAAGTATTGGTAACCGAAAACACATTGCGCCAGGCATCCTGGTACAATCCGCCAAGCGTCAGCGACCAGTCATCGTTGAAATGGTGGATAAGCTTGGCCAGAGCCGTATTGGTCGAAGCGTTATAACCTGCAAAATCCTGACCATAGCCTTTGCGCGAAAGATCAGGCGCCGCAGGCAGGGCCAGCCCCGTTGCATAGGAAAATCCACCAGCATAACCACGCTGTGCATAGCTGTACTGGCTTGCGTCAATCTGAAGCTGCGTTCTGGAATCCAGATTCAGGTCGAAAGCGCCACTGATCAGGTTGCGTCGAAGATGGGTCTCCGGTGCATAGGTCGTACCAGACTGATTAAGCATCGTCACGCGATAGCCAAACCATCTGCTCTTTCCGATACGGCCCGAAGCATCGAACGACTCCATCAGGGCCTGCGCTGAATCGACGCCCATGACCACCCTTTCCCTAGGATGATCCGTCGGCCGGTTGAGTGTGTAATCAAATGTCCCGGCCGGATTCTGTGGGCCGTAAAGCGCTCCTGACAAACCATTCAGCACCTGAAGTGAATCGAACTGTTCGGCGGCATAGGGCGTGGTAATGACCATGTTCAGACCATCAAGACGCGAATTGGCAATCACATCAGCCTCAAACCCGCGCGACTGTGGTCGACTTGTATTGGGGTCTCCGCGCATTTCCAGCTGTACGGAAGGCAGATACTGGGCCAGATCATTCACATTGCGTGCCTGCTGATTCAGAATCACATCGCGCGGCACAATCATGACTGAAAATGGCGTATCGAGCAGGGAGCGGGTTCCAAGAGGACCGAGAGATACCTCGTGCCGACCGTAATCAGCCATCATTCCCGCTGCCTGACGTCCACGTACAAGAATACGCTCATCCGGTTTGTCGGCTTTTCCTGTTATGCCGGCAAAACAGCTGCCTCCTGAAAAAACAGATACACAGAAGAAAAACAGACTGCGCCGATAGATGCAGGACAAGGAGAAAAGAGTCATGACTCGTTTTCATAACAAAATGAGCTATCTGTCACGCCAGGTTCTACGACAGGGATATCTTGTACAGCCAGTCTTATCACCAGCGCACCTCAAACCGGTGCTTCCACATGACTTAATTGCATGCCATGAGCCGGTTGCCCCCTTTTCGGATAGACAGACATAGGGCAACCTGACGTCCTTGGATCTTCCATACCAGGAAAACGATCCGATAGCTCCCAGTTTTGACTGACACCCAAGAAGGACAAGAACGTTCCCATGGTTTCGAGAATAACGCGTATGACCCGTCGTTTTCTGGGCCCCGCACTGACTGCCCTTCTCCTGTCGGCATCAGCCCTGACGGCCACCCCCAGGCACGCAGCCGCGCAGGCCGTGATCACGGGCAACCAAAACATGAATGCGACGGTCGAAACCGTCGATATGCAGACCAGAACCATCCTCCTCCGTGATCAGAAAGGCGGTCTCCTTACGCTTACCATCCCGAAGGATGCCAAGAATCTGCCTCATCTCGAAGCGGGTGATCATATTTCCATGCGGTTCTTCCAGACCATGGCCGCTGATATTGCCGCCCCTGGCAGCCCGCTTCCTGAATCGACGGTTTCATCCGCCAAAGGCCATGCGAAGCGCCACCCTCATGGCACGCTCGTCTCGTTCCAGCGTCAGCGCGTCAAAGTCGTGGCTGTCGATGCGGCTGCCCACAAGGTAACAGTCATCGACCATGCTGACATCACACGCACCGTAACTGTCAGGCAAAAGGCCCTGTGGCCTTTGCTCAGCACGCTCAAGATCGGCGATGATGTCGATGTCACGACCATGGACGCCGTATCGTTCTCGGTGCTCAACCGCACGGTCAGCGGTGATGTCTCCGTGACAGAAAATACCGGCGACCAGGCCAAACCCGCCGGGAACTGAAAGCTTTCCGGGGTTTTTTCCCTGAACACGCGAAAGGGTCCTCCCTTTCGCGCTACCTTCGAATCGATCAGCGCCCCAGCCCCCCGGGGCGTGAGTTCCAGCAGCGTTTTACACCTCAGTGTGCTGCCGGTGCCGGACGCCATAACGTGTCCGGCGGAGGAAGATGGGGAGAGTCGTCAATGACTCCATATCCATCAGCCGCATATCCGTGATGAGGAACCTTGCGCGGCCCACACCCAGCAAGCGCAACGCCCACCATGAAAAACGCCAGAAGCAGACGGATCATGCCCCGGGCTCCAGACGCAGGCTCTGGGCTACCGCACGGGCAAGACGGGTATAAGCCTGTGCCGCCTCACTTGCCGGCGCCGAAAGAATGATCGGCGTGCCGGCATCAGCACTCATGCGAATATCAGCAAGCAATGGAATTTCGCCAAGGAACGGCACATTCGCCTTCTCGGCTTCCTCACGCGCACCACCATGCCCGAAAAGCTCGGTACGATGGTTGCAGTTCGGACAGCAGAAATAGGACATGTTCTCCACAATACCCAGAAGCGGCACATTCATCCGCTCGAACATGGCAAGACCACGGCGGGCATCGAGCAGGGCAATATCCTGCGGGGTGGAAACAATCACCGCACCACGCAGACTGAGCTTCTGGGCAATGGTAAGCTGGGCATCACCCGTACCAGGGGGCATATCGATCACGAGCACGTCGAGAGCGGGCCAGGCCACATCGGCAAGAAACTGCCCGATAGCCCCCATGACCATGGGGCCGCGCCAGATCATGGCCTGCTGCTCATCAACCAGGAACCCGATCGACATCGCATGCATGCCCCAGGCTTCGACAGGAATGATCTTGCCGTTTTCCAGAGCCGGTTTGGCAGAATGACCGAGCATACGTGGCAGGGAGGGGCCGTAAATATCGGCATCAAGCATACCGGTGCGCAGCCCTAGCCTGGCCAGACCCGCTGCGAGATTGACCGCAGTGGTCGATTTGCCCACCCCACCCTTGCCCGATGCCACGGCAATGATGGCACGCACCTGAGGCAGGGCCTTGCCATCAGGACGCGTCGGCTGGGGATGGCCGGGGCTGTTGGCTGGTTGCTCGAGCTGGAAGGGACGGTGTCCCTGCGGCTGTGCCGCAGCCTTTCCGGGTGCGCGATGCGCTGTCAGAATGATGGTCGCGCGTGAAATCCCGGGCAAAGTGGCAAGGGCAGCTTCGACACGGGGGCGCATTGGCTCGATACGGGCAGCATCCTCACGCGAGGTCGCAAGCGACACGTGAGCATGACCATCGCGCAGGGCGATGCCCTCGAGAGAGGCAAAACTCAGGACATTCGATGTGCCTGCCTCGTCTTTGACAAGACGCAGGGTCTCGAGAATTCTGCGCTGGTCGGTTTCATTGGCGGGTTTTTCAAAATCGGTCATGTTTGTCCTCTGGCGACGGGGCCGTACCCTGTGCGCTTTCATTTAGCATGGCGGGAAGTGGATCACGCAAGCATCTGCGCGTATGAGCAGGGCGAAGCCGGGTACCCTCCCGGACCATCTGGGCAGGAAAGCAGGACAGGAATGAGCGAGGCCAAGACTGACGCCGCCCCGAAACGCAGGAAACGCGACCATCGCATTGATGCGCTTCGTGGCATCGCATTGCTGATGATGCTGGCCGATCACGCCCCTCAGGATGTGCTTAACCGATTCACTTTACGTAATTTCGGCTTTGCCGATGCTGCCGAAATCTTCGTCCTTCTGGCCGGATATGCCTCATGGCTGGCTTATGGTCGGCTGATCCTGCGCGGGCCTCCGACAGGTGGCTGGCTTGTGGGTATCGAACGGATCGTGCGTCGTTGCTGGCGACTCTATCTTTTCCAGATGGTCATGCTTCTGGTGTCGGTCTTTACCATCAGACAATGGCGCCATTATTCTCCCGTCCCGGTCGACTTCCTCGAACCCGAACTTGCTCACGGGCATGAATGGGTCTGGCGGGTGCTTTCCCTCGAAGCCCTCCCCAACAACCTGAACATTCTGCCACTCTATATCGTCCTTCTGCTGGCTTTCCCTCTGCTGGTTTTCCTGTGGAAGATTTCGCCATGGCTTCTGGGGGGTACGAGTCTGGCGCTCTGGGGTCTGATCAACAGCGATCCTACACTCAATCTGCCGAACTGGCTCGACCCGGATGGATGGTACTTCAACCCCTTCGCATGGCAACTCATCTTCACACTGGGAATGCTGGCAGCCATCATGGCGGGCAGACACGACGGCAATTTGCCAGGGCCACTCTGGGCGAAAACACTCGCGATCATCTATCTGATCTTCGGCGCGCTTGAGTGCTTCCCTTACGAAAGCTGGAACCTGCCAAGCCTCAGGCCGCTCGCCGATATCCCCCAGGCCGACAAGTCGGATCTCGCCATCTGGCGCTGGGTCGATGCTATGGCCATTCTCCTGCTCGTACAGTCCTCTGTAACGGCTACAAAACTCTCTGAAACGCGTATAGGTCAGGGCCTGGCGATGCTCGGGCGCCATTCTCTCGAGGTTTTCAGCTTCGGAACCATCCTGGATCTGTTTGCCCGTCTGGTCATGAACAGCTTCGGTGATGGTTGGGTGATCCAGATTCTCGTCAATATCCTCGGCTTCCTGGGCGTTTATGCCTTGGCAGTCTGGCTCGATCGCCATCGCCGTCAGGCCGCGCTGATGGCCGGTGAAACACGCAAGGAAGCTCTGGAAGAAGCAAAGAAAGATCGTAACGCGGAGATAGGTGACGCAAACCCATGAATTGCGTTACCGTAAGATCATGAAACATCGCTTCGTTCTTGCTGCTCTGATGGGCGGCTGGGTCTCCGCCAGTTCTTCCGTTTTCGCCCAGACAGCGGCTCCTCCCGGAGCCTCGACAACAGGCGCCCCGATGGCAACGGCTCAGGCCGATCCTGCTGCCGTGGCGCGAAGCGTGCATGCAGCTCCCGATTCACTGGCGGACCTTGCTGCCCGTCTGCTGCCTGCCGTGGTCAATATTTCGATCTCGGCAACACTGAAGCCTGGCGAAGATGACGATGATGATGACGGCCCGGATGCAAGCCCTGATGACGGGCCGCAGGTTCCTCAGTTTCCACCCGGCTCGCCGATGGAGAAATTCTTTCACGACTACATGAACCATGCGCCGAACCCATCGGACCCGCCGCGAAAGATGCAGGCGCTGGGTTCGGGCTTCATCATTTCGCCTGACGGCTATATCGTGACAAACAACCACGTCATCAAGGATGCCGACAAGGTATCGGTCACGCTGCAGGATGGCACGGTACTCCCTGCCAAGATCATAGGACGCGACAGCCGTACCGATCTCGGGGTGATCAAGATCGAACGCAAGGCGCCCTTCCCAATCGTATCTTTCGGCGACAGCGACAAGGCACGTGTGGGCGATCGCGTGCTGGCCATCGGCAACCCGTTCGGCCTGTCTGGCACCGTCACGAGCGGTATCGTGTCGTCTCGCGGGCGCGACATCAATCATGGCCTGTATGACGACTATATCCAGACCGACGCCTCCATCAATCGCGGCAATTCAGGCGGCCCCCTTTTCGACCTCAACGGTGAGGTCATTGGCATCAATACCGCCATCTACAGTTCAAGTGGTGGTTCCATCGGCATCGGTTTTGCCATTCCTGCCAATGACGCCAAAGGAGTCATCGAGCAGTTGCGCCGCGACGGCCATGTGTCGCGTGGATGGGTCGGGGTCAAGGTGCAGGATGTCACGCATGAAATTGCTGACAGTATTGGTCTCAAACCCGAAAAAGGGGCCATGATCGCAAGTGTTGACCCAAAAGGTCCAGCTGCAGCAGCTAAACTGCAGACAGGCGATGTCATTGTCTCTCTTAACGGCAAACCAATCGACGGTCATGCCCTTCCCCGTCTGGTAGCCGAAATCACTCCAGGAACCAAAACGATATTCGGCATCTGGCGCAAGGGGAAAACACTTGATGCGACAGTGACGATCAGACCCTCACCTGAGACACCCGACATGCCGCCCACCGAGGCCAAGACCAAAGGACCCAGCAAGCTGGCTCTGGCAGATCTGGGCGTTACCTTCGCAGCGATCGATGACGAGACGCGCGCCAAATACAATCTGTCCGACTCCCAGCGCGGTGTCGTTGTAACCGACGTCACACGCGACGGCCCTGCTGATACGCGCGGATTGCAGACAGGAGACGTGGTGACGGAGGTACAGCAGGTAGGCGTAAACTCGCCGGATGCCCTGTCAAAAGAACTGACACGTGCACGCCAGCAGAAAAAACATACAATCCTGCTTCTTGTTCAGGGACAGGACGGGCTGCGTTGGGTGCCTTTGCCACTCTCCGGAGAGTGACCGATGCCTTTTGCCTCCCTGTTCAGAGCTCGCGCAGACGGAGAGGCGCCCTGGCGCCAGATGGTACGGACACTGGTAGCGGTCGCCCTCTGCTGGATCATCGGCGAAACAACTGGCCTTGATGAGACGATCTGGGCCCTGATCACCGCTCTGATCGTCACACAGTCGAGCATAGACCAGACTTTTTCCACAGCACGTGACCAGATCGTCGGCACGCTCGTCGGTGCTGTGGTAGGGACACTGGCGATTACCGCGCGCCTTCTCTTCGGCCTGTACTGGCCGATCTTCTGCATAGCGCTCCTGCCTCTCGCCTATATAGCTGCAGTACGCCCCTCATTACGTTTTGCCGGCGTCACGCTGATGATCGTCTACCTGCTTCCGTCACGGGGCAGTAATCCCTACTGGCCGCTGACAGAACGTCTCACGGCCATTTTTCTCGGGGTTATCGTATCGCTTGCTGTCTCATTCGTCGTACTGCATGCCAGCGCAAGAAGACGTGGCTTTCTGACCGCAGGGCGCATGTTTCGCGAAATGGACGAGCTGCTTCAGGCAGCCCTGCGACGCGAGGAGATGTGGAGCGAGCTCGAAGCCAGAAACGATCATTGCGCCCGTAACCTGCTGGTCATCAATGAATGTGTGGCAGAAGCCTATCGGGAAAACTGGGGTCTGCTCGAAAAACGTCACCCCATCCTGACCGTACTTCCGGCGCTCATGCGCCGAATGCTGAGTGATACCATGCTGGTGGCACGTGCCATCAATGCGGGCAAGGACAGGGGCGGGTTCTCCGGTGTGGCCGGATTACATACCGGCCTCAGCCATGCCTATCGTTCACTGGCACGGCGCTGCGAAATTCATGCTGCAGGCAAGGCACATGAAAAGCCATACCGTCCGGGCAGAGAGGATGTTCTGAGCGCCCTGCCCACGCTGGGGCAGGATGCCCTGCCAGAAATGCATTTTGTCATTGCGCTGCTACGCCAGGATCTGCGTCGGGCCACGGATGTGCTCATGA
Source organism: Papilio alexanor hazarajatica (assembly GCA_018246295.1). Lineage (NCBI taxonomy): Eukaryota > Metazoa > Arthropoda > Insecta > Lepidoptera > Papilionidae > Papilio > Papilio alexanor. Next base: position 161,267 of record DWLR01000005.1, on the reverse strand, counting down.
GCACCCCGGAAAGCCGCGCAAAGGACCTGCGCGAAATGATCGGATAACCTTGCCCGAACCATCATCGGGATGAACTTGTGATCGATCTCGCACGTTGCATTGACTGAATTGCGCCTATGATGCGCGATGCACCTGTTTACGAACGGGAAAGACCCTTTGTATCTAGCCCCGCCCGTAGAGTGCAAAACGAACAGAAAACGAAAAGGGATTTGAGCTTATGATCACCCGTGAGACCCTGCAGCACCTGCCAGAAGGCGTGTCGGCTCCGTCTTATGATCTCAAGGATATCAAGCCTGGAATCCTGCATTTCGGCGTAGGCAATTTTTTCCGCGCGCACGAAGCCTACTATATCGACAAGATCCTCGGTCTGCCCGGGCAGCATCAGTGGGGTATTGTCGGCGTCGGTCTGACCTCGGGCGAACGCTCCAAAAAAAAGGCTGACGATTTCAAATCCCAGAACTGCCTCTTCTCCCTGACCGAAACAGCCGCGTCAGGTAACAGCAAGCGCAGTGTCATTGGCGCACTCACCGATTACATTCTTGCTCCCGAAAAGCCGGATGCTGTTCTGGACCTGCTCTCCGATCCTTCAATCAGGATCGTCTCCATGACGATCACTGAAGGCGGGTATAACATCAACGAACATACCGGCGATTTCGATCTGGAAAATGCAGATGTTCAGCGTGACCTGGCCAACCCGGAAACGCCCTCAACAATCTTCGGCTATGTCGTTGAGGGACTGCGTCGTCGCCGTGATGCCGGCAATCGGGCCTTTACCATCATGTCTTGTGACAATCTGCGCCATAACGGCAACGTTGCCCGCAAGGCGTTTCTCGGTTTTGCCCGTGCCCGTGATCCCGAACTGGCAAGCTGGATCGAGGCCAATGCGACCTTCCCCAACGCCATGGTTGATCGCATCACGCCGACAGTTTCACCGGCAATCGCTGAACGTCTGAACCGTGAAAGCGGTCTGGATGATCTTCTGCCACTGGTCGCCGAGGATTTCACCCAGTGGGTGATCGAGGATGAATTCGCCGATGGTCGCCCCGCCCTTGAGAAAGCGGGCGTCCAGATGGTCGATGATGTGACCGATTATGAGTTCATGAAGATCCGTATGCTCAACGCATCGCATATCTTCCTGGCATTCTCTGGTTTGCTGCTCGGTTATGATCATATCGATGAATCAATCAACGATCCCGACCTGCGCAAGCTCGTTGAAGCCTATCTGGACACGGATGTCATCCCGACCCTGAAGGCTGCTCCGGGAGAAGATCTCGAGAAATACAAGGAATCGGTGATTTCCCGTTTCTCGAACCCCGCCATGGCCGATCAGAACCTGCGTATCGGAAGTGACGGCCAGTCAAAGGTGCAGGTCTTCTGGACCGCCACGATCCAGAATCTGCTCAAGGGCAAGCTGCCAATCGACCGGGTTGCCTACGGCTTGGCCGCCTATCTCGAAATGCTGCGTGGCAAGAACGAAAAGGGGGATAGCTTCGACCCGATCGAGCCGACTTTCACGGAAGAAAGCTGGAAGATTGCCAGAAGCGATAATTTCTCAGCTGGCTTTGACCTCCCTGCCTTTGATGGCTGGCGCAAACTGAATCATGAAGAACTTGACAAAAAAGTGATCGAATTGCGTCATATTATCCGTGAAAAGGGCGTAAAGGCCGCTCTCCCCAACTGAAAAGGGTGCGCGAAAGTCGCACTCATGACAGATTTCTAAGGCAGGCGAGTTTTCCTGTGTCCCAAAGTAACCTATGGGCGTTAGGAAAATCAGACATCACCCGGCTTTCAGCCGGGCCTGCTGGAGAAAGTCATAGTGCTGCGTCGCGACCTCGTAAAAATCGGTGCTGGCCTCTCACTCCTGGGAGCCAGCAAGATAGCCAGGGCAGCGCCCGCTGCCGCGCCACAACCGACGGCATTCGACAACAATACCGTGCGTCTGATCGCACAGAAACTGTCAAAATCGGCTTACAAGGCGCCGCAACAATCTCTGCCCAGTGCCATAGACAACCTTAATTTCGATCAGTTTCGCGGTATTGCTTACAAGGAAGAGCGCGCACTGTGGCATGGTCAGAATCTTGCCTTTGATGTGGAATTTTTCCCCCGTGGTTTCCTTTATCGCCCTCGTATCAACATGAACGAAGTGGTGGACGGTCAATCGACTCCGATTGTCTACGATCCCGACATGTTCACCTATCCCGATCCCATGCTGCGCGTAACCGATGATCTGGGCTTTTCAGGCCTGCGTCTGCGTAATGCCATCAACACGCCCAACGTCATGGAAGAGTGCGCCGTCTTCCTTGGCGCTTCCTATTTCCGCGCAGTTGCAAAAGGACAGAATTACGGTCTGTCGGCGCGCGGTTTCGCCAATGGCACAGGTGACCCGAAAGGCGAGGAATTCGCTCTCTTCCGTGAGTTCTGGCTCGAAAAGCCGCGCCCCGGTGTTGATTCCGTCGTTATTCATGCGCTGATGGACAGTCCGTCCGTTGTGGGTGCCTTCCGCTTTACCATTCGCCCCGGTGCCACCACCGTGTTTGACGTACAGTCAAGCTTCTATCCGCGCACCGATATCACCGAAGGCGGCGTGGCAGCCCTGACCGGCATGTTCTATTTCGACGCCAACAACCGTAACCATGTCGATGACTGGCGTCCCGGCGCGCATGACAGCGAAGCACTGCAGATGTGGACTGGCACCGGTGCCCAGCTCTATCGCCCTCTCAACAATCCGGTCGATCTGCAGTTTTCGGCATTTCAGGATGCCAGCCCGCATGGCTTCGGCCTGATGCAGCGTCGTCGTTCCTTCCATGATTTCGAGGATCTGGCGCTGAATTATGAAAAACGCCCGTCACTCTGGATTGAGCCGATCGGCGACTGGGGTGAAGGCGCGGTTGATCTGGTCGAGATTCCGACGCCCAACGAGGTGAATGACAATATTGTCTCGTTCTGGCGCCCCAAGCAGGCCATGCAGGCCGGGCATGAATACGCCTATACCTATCGTATGTACTGGGGCTGGGATACGCCTTGGCCAACTGATCTCGCCCGCGTTGGTGCGACACGCGTCGGCGCCGTGACCGACCATGCCGATGGCCGTATGTTCGTCATCGACTTCACGGGCAAGCCTTTTGAAAACCTGCCGCCAAACGCGGCCTTTCATCTCGTTCCGCAGACCTCGACCGGCTCGATCAAGAATGTCGTTGTCGAGCCCAACCCCGAAATAAAGGGCTGGCGCACGACATTTGAATTCTATCCGGGCAGCGCCAAGCTGGCCGAGCTGACCTGCCAGCTTGCCAATGAGCAGGGACCGATTTCTGAGAAATGGATGTATCGTTGGACGCCGTGAGCAGCCTTACCCGTAAATTTGCCCCTTTCGATGTCCTTCCGGCAGAATCGCCTCTCGAGATGCCGACGCAGAATCTGCGTCAGCGTCCCGAAACGTTCGGGCGTGATCGCACCCCTCCTACCGCACCGCCTTTTCTCTGGCTGCGTCGCCTTCTGGTCATCGGGGGCGCCATCCTGCTGACAGGATGGGGCGCCGTCGAGATGAACCGCGTGCTGAACAGCATGGGCGTCTCCACACTGGGCATCATTGTTCTGGTACTCTTCGTCGTACTTGGCGCCTGGATCTCGCTTTCCTTTACCTCTTCGCTTGCCGGCTTCATTTCCGTGCTGCGCCATGGAGGGCTGGGTCTGGGTATTTCGCGTGATACACCGCTTCCTGCCCTGATGACACGCACCGCGGTGCTCATGCCCACCTATAACGAAGACCCTGACCGGGTTCTCGTCGGTCTGCGCGCCATCCATGACAGTCTGGTCGCCACAGGCCGTATCGATGCTTTCGATTTCTTCATATTGTCCGATACGACCGACCCCGATGTCTGGATCCGCGAAGAGCGGGCCTATCTCGCGTTTGTTGAAGCCGTTTACGGTCAGGGCCGTGTATTCTATCGCCGCCGCCCCAAGAATATTGATCGCAAATCAGGTAATCTTGAGGAATGGGTCAAGCGCTTCGGCGGCGCTTATCAGCAGATGCTGACACTTGATGCCGATTCCGTCATGGATGGTGGCCTTATTGTCCGAACCGTCTCCGCCATGGAGCGACACGAAAACGTCGCCCTCATCCAGACCCTTCCGGTTATTATTGGCGGCAAAACATTATTCGCACGCATGCAGCAGTTTGCCGGTCGCGTCTATGGACCGCTCATCGCCCATGGCATTGCCTGGTGGCATGGCTCGGAAGGCAATTACTGGGGCCATAACGCCGTTATCCGCACACGGGCTTTCGCCGAACAGGCAGGTCTGCCCCATCTTCCGGGGCGCAAGCCTTTCGGCGGGGGTATTCTCAGCCATGATTTCGTTGAGGCCGCTCTCATGCGGCGTGGTGGCTGGGCTATTCACATGATTCCCGGCCTCTTCGGTTCCTATGAAGAGAGCCCACCGTCACTTACCGATGTCGCCATCCGCGACCGGCGCTGGTGTCAGGGCAATCTGCAACACGGCAAGATCGTCCATTCACGGGGGCTGCACTGGGTAAGCCGCATGCATATGATGGTTGGCATCGGCGCCTATATTACCTCACCACTCTGGCTGCTGTTTCTCATGTTCGGCATCCTGATTTCGCTTCAGTCGCATTTCGACAGACCCGAATATTTCGGTGACACCAAAACACTTTATCCGCACTGGCCTCAGGTTGATCCGGTACAGGCCAAATATGTGTTCATCGGCACTATGGCCGTGCTCCTTGCTCCCAAGGCTCTGGCTCTGATCGCCGCACTCTTCGACCGGGCCATGCTTCGCAGCTGCGGCGGATTTCTGCGTCTCGTCGCATCAATCCTGCTTGAAACCCTAATCGGCGGCCTTATCGCCCCGATCGCCATGCTGATCCATACCTCTGGCGTGATTTCCATCCTGCGCGGTCGCGATTCCGGCTGGAACGCCCAGAACCGCGATGACGGGCGCGTTTCACTCAAGGAGATTGCACACGGATACTGGATCTATACCGCCTACGGTATAGTCATGGCTGCAGCCGCGTGGTCGGTATCCTTTTCCCTCTTCCTCTGGATGACGCCCGTTCTGCTCGGGCTTGCTCTCGCCATCCCGCTTGCGGCCATGACTGCAAGCCGCGATGTCGGACTCTGGCTGAAGAGCTGGGGGCTACTTCTCATCCCTGAGGAGACCACCCTGCCTCCCATCCTGCAACTGGCTGCCGAAAACGACCTGCGTCGCACACAGGCCGAAGCCATGCCTGATCGCCCACCCGAGGAGGCATTCGCGGCCCTGCGCAGCAATCCGGATCTGGTAGCTGAACATCGCCGCGCCCTGCCTGCCCCGCGCAAACCCGGCACGGCGATCGACGCCAATCTCGTTGTCGGTCTGCTCAAACTGCGCGAGGCACAATCCGTCACGGAGGCCCTGGCTACCCTGACCCGTCAGGAGAAAGCCGCTGTGTTATGCAGTGGCGAGGGGCTCGATCTGGTACTGGCCCTGCCTCACTGAACCTGCATCCAGGGCTTTGCCCTGAACTTATACAGGTAACAGACAATGTTTGCCGGAGGGTGGATCAGTTCCCGTCCTCCCAGCCAGGCAAAAGAAAAAGGCCAGTCCCTGCGGACTGGCCTTTTTCAGCAGTGACCCAGCCTGAGACTTATTTATAAGCCTGGCCGCGTTGCCCTACCTGGGCACAGAGCTGGGTGCGATGGCTCAGATCAAGGCTTGAAACATCAAACGGCACGTTGGTGCTTGTCTGAAGCAGCCCCTGACCACCAAGAGAATAATACTGGTCGTTCTGGACATCCGGACGCTTGGCCAGTTTGCGACCAACAACGCGCAGTGTAGTGCCATGTACCAGGTGATTACGAACGCAATAGCTTGCAAGTCCTGCCAGATTACCGGCCTTTGCAGAATCGAGTGAGGGCAGGCCGTAAGTATCCAGTACACCGGGCGTTGCTGCGGTCGAAACGGTATTGCTTACCTGTGACCCACCAACAGACTGCATGACATTAGTCCGAGCTTGCGGGGCACCGTCACGATTTACGGGAACCGATCCTGCAGGCATGACGGTGGACTGGGTGCCAGGCGCAACAGCAGGGGCCGGAGCCTGCTGGGCATGAGCTGCACCAACGAAAACAAGGCTGCACAGAGCGGTCAGGCCGAGGCAAGTACGTGAGAACATGATAACTATCCTTTGTGTGCTCTTCTTCAGACCCCGTTCTCAAAACGGGGGCCGTTAAAACGCTTTCTCCCGGAGCTCAATGTCAGGATGAAGGACGTGTCCTTTTGTAACCTGCGAAGCGGGCACCGGTTTGTTCTTCTATCGAAACTTTGAGAAAACAGGCATTTAGTGCGTTGAGGCGTATGCTGTTCTGCCGCACTCTACGGGCTTTGTTTCTGCATAACTGCAAGGCCACTTATGATTCCTCCCACCCCCCGGCGTATTCCGCACTCGATCACTCAACTCGGGCGTATCAGACAGGATGATTATGCCTGGATGAAGGACGAAAACTGGCAGAAAGTATTACGCGATCCCTCTCTCCTGCGCCCTGATATTGCGAAGGCTCTGAGAGAAGAGAACGCCTATACCGAGCATTGCCTTGCAGAAATGGCATCCCTGCGTGAAATCCTGCTCAACGAAATGATCGGGCGCATTCCGCCTGCGGAAGATTCCGTGCCGTGGCCTGATGGCGAATGGCTTTATTTTTCGCGTTTTGCCAAAGACGCTCAACACCCTGTCTATCTGCGTCGTCCCCGTGCCGGGGGAGAGGAGCAGGTTCTGCTCGATGTCGATGCGCTCGCGAAGGAACATGCTTATTTCGCACTGGCTGCTACACGCCATTCAGACGATCACCGCGTGTTCGTCTATGCTGCCGATACACAGGGATCAGAGGTCTATCGTCTGCACAGCATCAACCTCGATACAGGCAGCGTCTATGCCCCGGAAGTCGAGAGCGCGGCGGGCAGCTTTGTTATCTCTCCTGACAACCAGTGGCTGTTCTGGGTCTATCGCGACGACAACGGTCGTCCGTCACGCGTCTATCGCCGCCCTCTTGCCGGGGGGGAGGACGTGCTGGTGTTCGACGAACCGGATTCAGGTTTCTTCGTCAGCCTGAATGTCACGGCATCACGCAAATGGATCCTGATCGAACGCGGCGACCATGATACCAGTGAGACGCTTCTCATTCCGGCCAACGAGCCAACACAGGCGCCAAAGGTTGCCTCGCCTCTGGTACGGGGAGAGCGCTATACGCTCACACACTGGAATGATCGTTTTATCGTTCTGACCAATACAGACGGTGCAATTGATTTCCAGTTCATGCAGACCCCCGATGACGCCCCCTCACGCGAGAACTGGACATCTTTCGTACCCCATGAATCAGGGCGTTTCCTGCTCGGTGCCGCTGCCAGCAAGGAGCATCTCGCCTGGTCTGAGCGGGTAAATGGCAATATCGAGATCCACGTCACACGACATGATTCACAAGGTAATATCCGTGCCCAGGCCAGAACCATCGGCATGAAAGAAGAGGCTTTTGACCTCTCACTGCTCGGCTTTCTGGAATATGGCGACACAACCCTGCGCTATATCTATGAGTCGCCAACCACACCGGCCCATTGGTATGACTTCGACATGGCGACCGGGGCGCAGACTCTTCAGAAGATCCGCGAAATCCCTTCAGGTCATGACCCGGAACTTTACGAAACACGCCGGCTTTTTGCCCGTGCGCAGGATGGTGCCGAAATACCCATCACCGTACTCAAGCGCCGCAATACGCCTTGTGACGGCACGGCGCCGCTCCTGCTTTACGGTTACGGGTCCTATGGAATCTCCATGGAATCAGGATTCAGTACCTCGGTCTTCAGCCTGGTCGATCGGGGCTGGATCTACGCCGTCGCCCATGTCCGCGGTGGTTCCGAAAAAGGCTGGGACTGGTTTCTGAAAGGACGGGGCAAAGACAAGCCCAACAGCTTCACTGATTTTGTCACATGTGGACGCCATCTTGCCGCGCAGGGCTATGGCAGGGAAGGTCGCATCGTTGCCCATGGCGGCTCGGCAGGCGGATTGCTGATGGGAGCCGTAGCCAATCTGGCGCCAGATCTTTTTGCGGGTATTGCCGCACAGGTGCCGTTTGTCGATGTCCTCAATACAATGTCAGACGACAGTCTCCCGCTCACGCCACCCGAATGGCCTGAATGGGGCAACCCTCTGGAAGATCCGGACGCCTATGATCTGATCGCCAGCTATTCGCCCTATGACAATATCAGGCCCGTTACCTATCCGCCGGTTCTGGCCATGGGTGGACTGTCAGACCCGCGTGTCACCTATTGGGAGCCTGCGAAATGGATCGCGAAGCTGCGCGAGGTCGCTCAGGGCGGTCCCTTCCTGTGCCGCATCAATATGGATGCCGGTCATGGAGGCTCCTCCGGCCGGTTCAAACGACTCGAAGAAGTTGCCTATGTGCAGGGTTTTGCCCTGTGGGCCATGGCGCGTCGCCCATTATAAGAGGAATAAACTACCCGGTCCTGTATGGACCGGGCCTAATCATCACTCTCACTGGGCGGACGGGGACGAATGGCGGTGCAGAGCGGAGGCAGCTTCGGATCGGCCTCACTCTTCGTACGGCACAGCCTGCGTGCATCAGTGCCACAGACCTCGATCGTTTCCTCAAAATCCGACTCGAGCACATCCCGTGCTACGGCCGCATCCTGGTTACTGCTATCCGTATCCTGATTGGCTACGATCTTCTGCGTCTTGTGCAACTCTTTCAGGGCCTCGACACAGGCATCACTGGCTGAATCAGGATCAGTTTGAAGCACGGCGAGAATCCGGTTGAGTACGGAAGCCGGATCGTTTTTCAGATGAGGCGCAGCCTGGGCCGCAATAGGAAGACCTATCAGGAGAGTGGCCAGAACAGGCAGAGCTTTCTTCATAAAACCAGGATAATTCCGTTTTCCTCCTTTGAAAACGTCCAAAATACGGGGTTCAGCCTGCAGGAAACGCAGCAAAGAGTTGACTCCCGCCAAGGTGGTGAGTATTCCGACCACCACTCGCGGGCGCGACGCCCGTTCGTCATGCATGGCCCGGGAAGCAAATTATCATGAAGATCCGTAACAGCCTCAAATCTGCAAAGATCCGCGACAAGGACTGCCGCGTGGTTCGCCGTCGTGGCCGCGTTTATGTCATCAACAAGAAGAACCCGCGTATGAAAGCACGCCAGGGCTAATATTCTGTTGATGCCGGAACGGCGCTTTCGGCCCGTTTTGACGCATTGCACGGCCCTTTATCGGGCCGTCCTCAAGCCGTGTCTGCTTTTCAGCAGCACGGCTTTTGTCGTTTTGGCATTCTTTCCTGCCTGCGCTGCCCCCGCTGTCTCCTCCCGGGACGGTGTTACTGCTCCCCCGGCCAGAACCTCTCCCTCAGCCAGGCCAAAAGCCGACCTGTTACGCGAAACAAGCAAAGCCCTGCGTACCGCGAAAACCGCCACGGAAGCACGGGCTCTCGAAAGACGTGCCGAGACACTGCGGCAGAAAGGCCTTTCTGCCAGTACGCGCCTTCTGCTTGAAAATGCTGACTCCAACCTCAAGGCGCATGATTATCGCAAGGCTGAAGCTGCCATAAGCAATGCGCTCGTGCTTCAGCCAGACAAGGCATTCATCCGTCGCGGCCGCGCGCGGGTACGATACGCCGCTGGAGATTTCGAAGGGGCCATCAGTGATCTTGGCGTTGCTTTGCTGAAAGATCCGGACGACCCGATTTCATGGCAGCTTCTCTCTCAGATAGAAGAGGAACGCCACGATATGAAAGCAGCTCTTGCTGCAGCACAACAGGTGCTTGTCGTGGACCCTCTGGCCAGTAAAGGTATCAAACGTGTGAAGACTTTGCAGGCAGCCATAGATGGACGTCCGATTTAAAGCGTGTCTCTTTCTAAAACTCTGCTGCGTCTGCGCTGTTTGATCAAGCAAGAGACCTAAAAGGAGAATTCGATGTTCAAGAAGAACAAAGCCCAGGTCACCGAACTGACGGCTCCGGAAGAAGGCAAAAAAGGCTGCTGCATCAGCAAGATGTGCAACTCCGCCAAACCGCAGACAAAAGAAGCCATTCTTGGTGGCCTCACTTTTCTAAGCATGTTTGGCCCCAAGAAGCTTCGTCCGCACTTGCAGCATGCTCTGGCCGTCATTGCCATTGTCACTTTTGTAGTCAAGGCCATCAAGCCGAAACGCGAAGACAAGACTGCCTGACTTTTCTGGAGCTCCGCTCCAGATCCGCCAAAGGAATCCCACCCTTTGGCGGCTGACCAATAGCAGGGCTGTCCCTTTTCCATAAGCAGTCCCGCGGCGCTTCATATCTCTCTTACAGAAAAGAAATAGGATCGATGTCGATGTCGATCCGTTCATGAGTCGTCAGTCTGATGCCTTCAAGCCACTGGCGCAGGATGGGCTGTACAGCCACATTACGCCGTGTGCGCAGAAGCAGGCGGCGACGATGGCGCCCCCGTAAAACAGCCAGAGGGGCCGGAGCCGGACCAAGCACCTGTGTACCGGGCAGGTCGGGAGCCCTGGCACCAAGCTGAGTGGCAAGACGATCAGCCGAATCGGCAGAATCGGCGCTCACAATCAGCGCCGCAAGGCGCCCGTAAGGAGGCCAGAATCCCGGCCTTCTCTGTGCTGATTCCTGCTCCATGAAAGCCTGATAATCATTTGATACAAGAGCTTTCATTACAGGGTGATCTCCCAGATAGCTCTGCAGCAGCACCGTACCGGGCTTGTCGGCACGACCGGCACGACCGGATACCTGATGCAGCAGCTGTACTGTACGCTCAGCGGCGCGCAGATCCCCCCCGCCGAGCCCGAGATCCGCATCAACGACGCCTACAAGCGTCAGATCAGGAAAGTGCCATCCTTTGGCGACGATCTGCGTGCCGATCACCAGATCAATTTCGTGATCGCTGATCCGACGTACCGCCTCAGCCGTTGCCGAGGGCGAGCCGAGGGTATCGGAAGCCATGACCAGAATACGCGCCTCAGGGAAATGCAACCGGGCCTCTTCATGGACACGCTCGATACCAGGGCCGATGGCCACAAGGCTGGATTCAGCCTCACAGGCAGGGCAGGTCTCAGGCAGGGCCTCATGATGACCACAATGATGACAGGTCAGAATCTGTCGCGCACGATGCTCGACCAGCCAGGCAGAACAGTTCGGGCACTCCATGCGATGACCACAGGCACGACACAGGGTAAGCGGCGCATAACCACGACGATTCAGGAACAGCATGGCTTGTTCCTGACGTTCGAAGGTCGCCTTGACTGCCTCAATCAGCTGAGGCGAGAGAAACTGCCCCCGATCAGGTGGCGCACGACGCATATCAACCAGACAGACATCAGGCAGGGTCGCACTGCCGTGACGGCGATGCAGGGTGACATGCTCGTACCGACCGTTTTCCACATTGGTCAGTGTTTCCAGACTGGGCGTGGCCGAAACCAGAATCACGGGCACGTCGGAGAGGCGAGCCCGCACAATGGCCATATCCCGACCATGATAGGTAACACCCTCCTCCTGCTTGAAAGCCGATTCATGTTCTTCATCGACAATGATGAGCCCAAGAGCAGGGAAAGGCAGAAACAGGGCCGAGCGCGCACCAACGACAACAGCAGCCTCTCCCCGGGCGATAGCATGCCAGGTCTCGCGGCGTTTCCTGCCACCGAGTTCCGAATGCCATAATGCAGGCTGAACTCCGAAACGGCGCGCGAAACGGTCGGTCCACTGGGTGGAAAGAGCAATTTCAGGCAACAGAACCAGACATTGCCGGCCCGCGGCCAGACAGGCGGCAATCGCTTCAAAATAGACTTCCGTCTTGCCCGATCCGGTCACACCCTCCAGCAGAGTGACACCAAAACGATGCGCCCTGACCCCTTCAGCCAGATGGGTGGCCGCTTCACGCTGCTCTTCTGACAGCACAGGAGGATGAAAGGCCGCATCAGGAGGCGCAAAGAGGGGCTCCACAGCAAGCGGCACCTCCTGCAGGACACCCACAGCCGCCAGACCGCGCAGAACCGCTGATGAAACACCCGTGTTCTCTGTAAGAGTTGCGGTCGAAAGGGGTCTATCGCTCACAACGTTGAGTACTCGTTGACGGGCCTCGGTCAATCGCACACTGGCAGGATCGGTATCCCCCCTGATCCAGCCAAGCTGTACACGTGCAGGCTGGGTATGACGCGCACGAATGGCCATGGCGAGCACCAGACCTGGTGGGGTAAGCGTATAGGCAGCCAACCAGTCGATGAACCGTCTGAGGTCAGACGGAACTGCCGGTATGTCGAGCCGACCCAGAAGCGGCTTCAACCGGGCAAGAGAAACCTCTTTGGGTACCACCGGGGCGAAATCGGCCGGCACATCGCTCTGCATGTCCCATACACAGCCTGTTACTTCACGACGCCCCAATGGAACACTGACCAGGTCACCGGGCATGACAGCGCCTTCAGGCGCCAGATAATCAAGCGCCGAGGGAAAGGGCAAAGGCAACAGAACGCTCACGCGCACCGCTCTCTCGCCATCTGTCGTCAGCTTCTTTAAGCTTGGTTCCGTCATGCCTGCTGAGCGCCCCTTCCTGTCCTGCCCTCTTAACCGAGACGAGGTCCGCCGTCATGCAGATGCATGAATGTCTCGAAAACTGGCTGGATTGGCTGGCGCATGAAAAACGCGCCCGTCCGAATACGGTCCAGGCCTACCGCACTGATGTAACAGCAACTCTCTCTTTTCTGACCGATCACCTCGGCCAGGAGCCCGATCTTGACGCCTTTTCCGCTCTGCGTACTGCCGATTTCCGTGCCTGGCTGGCCTATGATGCCGGCAGGGCAGAAGGGCGGCGCGGAACGCCGGATGGTCGCGCCCGTTCACGCGCCAGACGGGTCTCGGCATTACGATCTTTCATGCAATACCTCACTACCTCTCACGGTATAAATGCCTCTGCCCTGCGTCAGCTCAAAGCGCCCAGGGCCAGAAAGCGCCTGCCACGTCCCCTGTCACGTGATGTGGCATGCGCAGCACCTGTGGAAATAGCCTCACTGGCCAACGATCCGCTCTGCGCCGCACGGGACGAAGCTCTTTTTACCCTGCTCTATGGAGCCGGGCTGCGTATAGGCGAAGCTCTGGCCCTGAATGTGCGCGACTATGACCGGTCAGCAGAAAGCGGTCTGCGCGTCATGGGAAAGGGCGGCAAGGAACGTATTGTCCCGCTCCTTCCGAACGTCATGAAAGCTCTCTCAATGTGGCGGGCACAGCATCCCTGCCCTCTGCCGGAAGCGCCTCTGTTCGTGGGGTTGCGTGGTAAACGCCTGCAACCTGCGGTGGCAAGACGGGTAATGCAGGACTGGCGCGAACAGAGCGGGCTGGACAACAGCGCCACGCCCCATGCCCTGAGACATTCCTTTGCGACTCATCTTCTTGAAGGTGGTGCCGATCTGCGCGCCATACAGGAACTTCTGGGACATGCCAGTCTTTCCACGACCCAGAACTACACGCTGGCTGACGAAAAACATCTCCTTGCCGTCTGGCAGGCCCACCCACGCGCGAGGAAATAAAAAGATGCTGCGTTCCACCTGTGCCTTGCTAACCTTCATTATAGTCGGGTCACTCTCCGCAACCGCCACGGCCTCCAACTGCACGCCTGACCATATCGCCGATATTCCGCTGCATAATGACGGGCTGTTTCTCAACGCGCCTGTCGTACTCGACGGGCGTCAGGCACGTTTCATTCTTGATACCGGATCAGAAGGCAGCCTCATCATCCCTGAAGCAGCTGCGGCCTTGCATCTGACCCCGGACCCGGCTCATGCAACCGTCATCCAGGGACCGAACGGGCGCGGGCAACTCGCTCCGAACATGCTGATACGCGCCCTGTCAATCGGCTCGATTCCTCTGGGACAACGGTCTATTCCTCTTGGTGCCTTGCCGGGTCTGCCCATCCTGACCCCCCCCATCGCGGGTCTTATGGGTGTGGATCTGCTCCGGTATTTCGATATCGAATTCGACGTTCCTCATCGACGTCTCATTCTGTGGCGGCCAGCCCTGCATGACCCGAAATGTACTGCCTTACCTGCTTGGCCAGAGGGCTATACGACCTTGAACGCCCGGCGTGAGGGAACGAGGCTCAGCCTTTCCTTCACGCTCGATGGCCATAAAGGCGTTGCCCTGATCGATAGCGGCGCCCGTTCCCATATCCTGTCACGACATTTTGCCCATGGTATGGGCATTACAGATGACATTCTTCGGCAGGATCAGGGAGGCGTAACCAGTGGTGTCGATCTCAATGCACGATGGTATCACTGGCATCGTTTTCACGCGCTGCATCTCGACGAAGAAAAGCCAGGCAAGGGAAATCCGCTCTGGAAAGATCCGGTGCTGACTGTTTCGGATATGCGTGACAATGTGGATATGCTGCTTGGTGCGGACTGGTTTGCCCAGCATGATATCTGGATTTCGCTCAGCGCAGGACATGTCTGGGTGCGCTGAGACAGCCATCTCGGCTGGTACCTCTTGTCAGGAAAAAGGTCCCATGGTGGAGCTGAGGGGAATCGAACCCCTGACCTCCTCATTGCGAACGAGGCGCTCTCCCATCTGAGCTACAGCCCCACGGAACGCACAGACGCTACAGGGTTTCGATCCAAAGTCAAGATTGTCATGTCCGGCAAGGATGGCCGAGTTGTGTGAGCGGCCAGCAAAGCGCTAGGATGTAGGAATTATCTATTTTGCAGAGAGACCAGACTTGCTGATCGTCACCCTTTACAACATCCTCATGATGCTGATTCAGCTCTTTACCTGGGCACTGATCCTGTACTGCGTCATGAGCATGCTGCTGGGTTTCAGAATTCTGGATCCTGGTAATCGTCTTGTCTACAATGTGGCTGTTTTTCTCGGACGCATTGTCGAGCCCGTCCTCAACCCGGTACGCTCTATCCTGCCCCAGTTTGGCGCTCTCGATCTAAGCCCTCTGGTCGTGCTTCTGGCACTACAATATCTCGTCGTGCCGGCCCTGCATCATCTTCTTCTGATGTCCCTGCAATCACATTACTGACGCCCGCCCTTCCAGGCCTGCGGAAATACCATTCTGACCGTCTTCATATCCTGCGACACAGGATATGAAGGGAGATGCCAGTTCCTGGCTCAATCAGCCACATCGCCAAGTTCGTTCCAACCCAGCTTTGCCGAAATCTGGGAAGCCGTCTGCCTGATCTGGGAGGCAAGGGCCTTCATTCGCATGAGGGGCATCTCACTCGCACGCTCTGTTACACTGATCGACGCTACAATTACACCAGTCGTATCGCGCACAGGGGCCGCGACGCAATGGATACCAATCTCGTCATCTTCCAGATCAAACACGCAGTCAGAAGCGCGGTAATGCCGCATGCGATTGATCCAGCTTGGCAAACCGGCAGGCATATGGCGGTAGCTTGTTCGGTAAAGCCGTGCCCAGTCGCTTTCTGTCTCATCAAGTATCAGGGCACGCCCCGTACCTGTACGGGCAAGGGGTATGTGCTGACCCATACGGGTACGCAAAGCGAGCGGGCGGCGCCCCTCAAGGCGCATGAGATAGAGAACATGACTATCGGAACGCACCCCGAGATGAACCATCTTTCCCGTCGCCTCATTCAGACTCCGCAGCATGGGGGCAGCAAGACCAAGAAGAGGTGAAGCCGTCTGAGCCTGAGCAGTCAGCGTGGTAAGCTTCTCGCCAAGACCGTAACGTCCGCTCGATTTGAGACGCAACCAGCCCTGCTGCAACAGAGCCGCAGTGAGACGCTGCGTCGTACTGCGTGTACACCCGATTTCAAGCGCCAGTTCAGAAAGCGTATCGACACCGGCCTTGACGGCCAGAATGATTGAGAGACCACGGCCGAGCGTCTGCGTGCCCTGAGGCCAATCTTGATCCGAATATGCCATGTGCCGCTCCATCTCGTCATGAACGGTGCCTTGGAGATCTTAAGGGCTTCGCGTTCGATCCTAAGGTTCAGATTGCTCCGCAAGGGATGCACAGGAGTCTCTTAACGCTATTCGCGTTCCAATAAACCATTATCTCTGTTTTCTATTCACATCTGTGTAATTCAGACCCTGCAAGTTCTGATTTAAGAACAATATCAGTGCTTATTCTCCGGAAATTTTATCTGATAAAGTCTTGGCCAGTATTTTCCTGTTACAAATATTCTGTCATTTGCGGGATCATAAGCAATCCCGTTGGCAACAGCATCGGGATCAAACGAGTTAATATCTTCCTGTAGATCCGTGAGATCAATCCACGCCTTCACTTTTCCCGTTACGGGATCGATCCTGGCTATCTGGGGCATCATCCATATATTCGCCCATATTTCTCCGTGGATATATTCCAGTTCATTCAGTCTTCTTACTGGCTTGCCAGCATAGGTCACACAAAGTCTTCCTGCGACATGAAGCGTGACAGGATCAAGACGCCTCAGACAGGATGAACCATCAGACATGATCAGGGTATGATCGTCACGGGTCAGGCCCCAGCCTTCCCCCTCATAGGAAAAATCGCCCTGCCTGACCAAACCGGGGAAACTCCATATGAAACCCTTGCCGCCCCGCCATGTCAGACTGATCAACCTGTCCTGCCAGGACACTATTCCCTCGCCAAAATAGCCTTCAGGCAGAAGGCTTTCCGCCACGACCTTCCCTGTTTCGACTCTGAGCTTGCGAATGACCGACTGTCCGACGCGCCCTGTACTCTCGAACAAAAAGCCATTCTGAAAAAACAACCCCTCCGTGAAAGAGGTTGGATCATGCGGAAATACCGCCAGAACCTCTGCATGATCTATTGGCACAGGCTCTTCTGCTGAACGCGATTGTGCGGACAGGACATTCGGGAGGAAAACAGATAATGCCAGAGACAGAAACAGCGCGCGAAGCCGGTAACGAAGAAAAACCATGAGTGGACATTTCGTATGATGCAGCCAGGTACTGGCTATAGACGCATCCCGCTCTCTTATACAAACACCGCCGGTATCAGACCCGGGATGATTACAGATCCTAGATTATCGAATATCCCGCAAAAACAGAAAGCAACTACCCTGTTGCACTTTCATCAGGCCGACATCCATAAATACCGACAAACGCCTTTGCAATCTTACCAGCAACAAACTGGATCTGCTTGTCACTGATATCGACAGGCAGCTCAAAACGCTTGCGTTGTACAAGACGCGTCTGACAAAGCGCCATGAACTGTTCGGCAGCAAAAACCGGATCATCCGTCTGGATCGCTCCGCGCTCAATCCAGAACTCGATCCACTGCGTCATCGTACTCAGGGTTCTGCCAAAACCATGACGCCAGAATGTATCCGCCAGATCTGGAAAATGCGGTGCTTCGGAAACAATGATCCGGTAAAGTCGCAGCGGACCAGGCTGCAACAGAACACGAATGAATCTTTCTGCCAACTGCGAAAAGGCCTCGACACAGGTGATGGCTGTCAGATCGCTCTGACAGATTGCCGGGGCCAGCCTGCTCCGGCTCAGATCCTCGATAACCGCGCCAAATAGAGCTGCCTTGTTTTCGAAATGATTATAGAGAGTACCTTTGGAAACCCTGGCACGGCAGGCGATCTGGGACATTGATGCCCCTTCATAGCCTGATTCCAGAAATACAGCTTCTGCACCGTCCAGGATCTGGCGTCTTTTGGCATTGCACGAGATGCTCTCTTCCTGACGATCTTCTGTCATCGGCAGAGAATTTTCTTCTTTTTCGTTCAATCCGCCCACCCGTTTACTACCCTGATACATGCCTCCGATCCGACAGGCCGGAAAATTGCCATTTGGTTCCCGACAAGGGAAAGCCCGAAACTGACCGAACGGGTCGATCAGCGCAAGGGAAAACAGCCGGAAAGGGTACCGTTGCTGGCGTCCTGCAATAAGAATGACTTCAATGTGTCCATGAGAGGTCTAGGCATGGCGAAGTCTGATAGCGATAAATTAGCTGTGACTACCCGCTATCAGAAACATGAGATGATTATGACCCCTACAAGCCCGAATGCGTCGCGCCCCAGCCGAGCCTTACCCCCGGGAGTTGTCACAGGTGATGACTATCTTGCCCTGATCAATGCCTGCAAGGAGGGCGGGTATGCCCTGCCCGCCATCAATGTTGTCGGTACCGATAGCGTGAATGCGGTTCTCGAAGCCGCCGCCAGGAACAAATCGGATGTCATCATTCAGTGCTCCAACGGCGGCGCCCGTTTCTATGCGGGCGAGGGGCTGGCCGACCAGCACAGAGCCCGCGTTCTTGGTGCCGCAGCCATGGCGCACCACGTGCATCTTCTGGCAAAGGAATACGGCATCTGCGTCATCCTTCATACCGATCATGCCGATCGCAAGCTCATTCCCTGGGTCGAAGGACTGCTTGATCTGAGCGAGGCAGAGGTCGCTGCCGGTCGACCGCCGCTTTTTTCGTCGCATATGCTCGATCTCTCGGCCGAGCCTCTTGAAGACAACCTGGCAGAATGCGCACGGCTTCTGCCGCGCATGGCCAGCCTCGGTATCAGTCTCGAAATCGAACTCGGTGTCACTGGCGGCGAGGAAGATGGCATTGGTCATGATCTGGAAGACCATGAAGACAATGCCCATCTCTACACCCAGCCCGAGGACGTTCTCGTTGCCTGGAACCGCCTGTCCCCCCTTGGTCATGTGACGATCGCAGCTTCTTTCGGCAATGTGCATGGTGTGTACAAACCAGGCAATGTGCAGCTTCGTCCGGAAATCCTGCTTCATTCGCAGGAACATGTTGCCGAAAAGACCGGTCTTGGCCCCAAACCGCTCGCCCTCGTCTTTCACGGCGGCTCAGGCTCGGAAAAAGACAAGATCACGGCCGCGGTATCCTATGGTGTTTTCAAGATGAACATCGATACCGATGTACAATTCGCCTTTGCCAACGGGATTGGCCAATACGTGCTCGAAAACCCCAAGGCTTTCCTGCACCAGATCGACCCCGAAACCGATGTCCCCTACAAAAAGATCTACGACCCACGCAAATGGCTGCGCGTCGGTGAAAAAAGCATTGTGGATCGCCTTGAAGAAGCCTTTGCAGATCTGGGCTCCCGAGGCAGATCGATTGCCATGAAAGGCTGAGGAACGTGTCCTGCGAGATCGTCAGCAGCTTCACCGTCGTTCCCAGCCAGATCGAGACGTTCGAGTCGACCTATGGACCAGAAGGTCCATGGGCTCGGCTTTTCCGTCATGTTCCCTCCTACAAGGGGACAAAACTTATCGCCGACGTCATGCAGGTGGGGCGTTACATGGCAATCGACGAATGGAGCTCCTACGAAGCCTATCTCGAATTCAGGACAGAACACCCCCAGGCCCTTGCCGCACTGGACGAGGCCTGTGCTCCCCTTATTGTCAGTGTCGAGTTTTTCGGTGCTTTCCGCATCGTCCGCAGCTGATATGCCGCAGCCGGAATTTGATGAAAATACGATGACCGGATGCAAAAACTTCTTGCATCCGGGGGGTATGACCTTTAATTGCGCGGCCTTGGCCCAAGGGGGCATGTTGCCCAACAGGCTGTCTACTGGTTTAGAGGTACGTGATGAACGCACTTGCTCAACTGGGGATGGTATCGGAACTCCCGAGAGATAACCAGACTGTCGCATCGAACACATCTCATGAAGAGGTGTGCAAGGATTATTTCATTGAGCGTGATGGTGAGCGCTTCGCCGGTCATCACCTGCTGATCGATTTCTGGGACGCCAAGAACCTGGACGATCCTGCATCGATTGACGCCACGCTTTGCGAAGCCGCGGTTACCGCAGGGGCAACAATCCTGCACAGCCACTTCCATCACTTCACGCCCAATGGTGGCGTGTCAGGTGTGATTGTTCTGGCCGAAAGCCATATCTCGATCCACACTTGGCCCGAGCGCAATTTTGCCGCTGTTGACGTGTTCATGTGCGGTGCCTGTGACCCGAATCTGACGATCCCGGTCATGCAGCGCCTGTTCCAGGCTGGTCGCGTCGTCGCTGACGAAGTGCGTCGCGGTCGTGAGAAGATCAACAACGCAGCCTGACTGATGTCAGGCTCTGCGTGAAATGCAGACAAGGCCGGGCCCGCAGCCCGGCCTTTTTTTCATGAGGGAGAGGCAGCGCAATGTCTGAATCTTGGATCAACGAAACCCTGTATCCCGACTGGGGCCAGCGCTTTCGCGTCACGCGCGAACTCGCACGCGTCAAGAGCGACTTTCAGGACATCGTGGTGTTCGAAAGCGAGTTCCATGGTCGCGTTCTCGTACTGGATGGCGTCATTCAGATCACCGAACGTGACGAATTCGTCTATCAGGAAATGCTGACGCATGTGCCCCTGCTGACGCATCCCGATGCCAGACGCGTGCTGATCATTGGTGCAGGAGACGGTGGTGTTCTGCGTCGCGTACTCCAGCACAAGACCGTCGAGAAGGCCGTCATGGTCGAAATCGACGGCGCCGTTATCGAACTCTCCAAGCAGCATCTGCCGGACATTGCGGGCGACGCATGGAACGACCCGCGCGCCGACGTTATCGTCGGTGACGGCATTGATTACGTCGCCAAGGCCGAAGATGGCTCGTTCGATGTTATCATCGTCGACTCGACTGACCCGATCGGCGTGGGCGAGGTGCTGTTTACCGATGCCTTCTACAAGGATTGCGCCCGCATCCTCTCGGCGCAGGGCCTCATCGTCAACCAGTGCGGCGTCCCCTTCATGCAGGCCGACGAACTGCGCGAAACCAGCGCCCGTCGTGCGACTTTCTTTCCGCATGTCTCGGCTTACGTCGCCGCCGTGCCGACCTATGTCGGTGGCTTCATGACACTGGGCGTTGCGGCCAAGGGTGTGAATCCGACAAAGCAGAGCATCGAGGACGTGCGTGCACGCGCCGAAGCTGCTGGCATTCTCGGCACAACCCGCTACTGGACGCCGGAAATCCACGTTGGCGCGTTCAACCTGCCCCCTTACATCGCCGAAAACCTGCCAAAGCAGGAAGGCTGAGAAAACTCTTCAGGGCTCTGCCCTGAATTCCCAGAGGGGCTTGCCCCTTTGATCCCCCGCTGTGAAATCAATCAGGTTTCCAAAGGACAATCGTCCTTTGGCGGGGTGCGGGGCAGAGCCCCGCTTTGCTCAATAGCCTGAACCGCTCAACAGCCGGATGACGATTGTCTTCCATTCGTCCATCACTGGTCCATGACCCATGGCGTGACCAGCGCGACGATACCAGTATCGTGCGTTGTCGAGATCGTTTTCAACGCGATGCAACCAGGCATGAACCCAGTTGCATTCCGGATCCTGCTCATTCGACTGCACAATTTCATGCGCTGCGGGCCAGTCGGAGCGGCCACCCCACCACAGGGCGAGCAACGCCGGAGACAGGCCCTGGGGCGGAATACCGTCTTTCAGACTTTCCTTGAAAACGGACAGGGTCATGCTCATCGGACAGCCTCCCATTCGAACCGAACGCCGGTCATGTTCTCCGAAACCTGCCAGAGCTTTTCAGCAAGGGAAAGCCCCATAGCTGCCGGAGGACACAAAGCAGGTCCAGGAGAACCACGTCGCTCACCCGGACCCTGAGGGCCATAATATCCACCATCGCGCGCGGAAGGGGACAGTGCGGCAAAAAGAAAAGACTCGGCGCCCGCGGTTACATTCTGTCCAAGCCGGTGGAACAACATATTCCCGAGGCGATCCTGAGTTAGGGCAAGGATACGACTGACAGGCGACTGCGCCTGATCCAGAGCCGCACTATTGGTAATAATGGCGCTGGTCGACCAGCCGGGATGAACAGCCCGCGCATGAAGCGGTACCCCTGCAGCCTTGGCACGGCGATCAAGCTCGAGACTGAAAAGAAGATTGGCAAGCTTGCTCTGACGGTAACGGGCAAACCTTTTGTAGCTTTCCGTCGCGTTGAGATCATCGAACGGAATCATGCCTTTCCAAGCAGCGAGCGAAGCGACAGTGACGATACGTGCCTCACCTGCAATCAAGGAAGGCAGAAGACGTCCGGTCAAAGCAAAATGCCCGAGATGATTGGTCCCGAACTGCAGTTCAAACCCGTCCTGTGTACTGCGGCGCTGTGGCGGCGCCATGACGCCGGCATTATTGATCAGAATATGCACCGCCTGACCGTTCAGACGCTCAGCAAAGCGTACGATAGAGGCAAGAGAGGCGAGATCGAGCCCTTCAAAGCGCAGTTTCGCACCAGGCACAGCCTCTTCGATCGCCATGAGCGCTTCGCGGCCTTTTTCTGCATTGCGTCCGGTCACGATCACTTCGGCGCCACAGCGTGCAAGTCCTGTCGCTGTTGCCAGACCCAGGCCTCCTGTCGCCCCTGTGACAATAGCTGTCTGCCCCCGGCAGGAAGGATAGGTCGTCATATTCATGCTGATCTCTTTTCTGCGGGAGCTTCAGCCTCGGCCTCTCTCATGGCCTCATCGGTAAGACGCTTCTCGTTCTTCTTGAGAAAATAAAGACTGACACCAAGGAACAAGACGACCAGAGAGCCGATGCCGATGGCAAGTGGCCCAGAAAGTCTGAGGATTTCCTTGCCAAGGAAATAGGTCGCAAGCGAATAACCACCCGCCCAGCAGACACCCCCTAATGCATTATGCCACAGAAACGACTTCCAGGGCATGTGGTTGGCCCCGGCCAGAAGTGCCACAAAGACACGAAGAATCGCCAGAAAGCGCCCAATGAAGACTACCGTTCCGCCATGCTTTCTGAAGAGATAACGTCCAAGCAGGAGACGTTCCGGTGTCAGTCGAACCAGACCGCCATGTTTCTGCAACAGCTTAAAACCGATTGAGCGCCCGATCAGATACCCGAAATTATCGCCCATGATCGCCCCGGTCACAGCGGCGACGGCTACCCAACGGATCTCGAGATGATGGGTGGTGGCCGCATAAAGTGCGGCACCAATGATCAGGCTTTCGGCTGGCAAAGGCAGCCCCATACTCTCGAGCATGACCACAACACCGACAATGCCATAGCCATACTCTTTCAGCAGATGTTCCAGAAAATTCAGCAGGGCTCTTATCCTTGGCAGGCGGGGCAATTAAGAGTCCGACTTGATGCCTGAAAGCCGATCTCAGGAAAACTCGTCAGATGGTTTCAGTCCGATTATCCTGAATCCCATGACGAATCCATCTTCGATCCCTTCCGGTTCCTGGCCTTCATGGGTTGCTCCAGACCTTGTGGCAGGCCGCAGCGTCTCTCTTTCCGAGCTCCAGGCCGCAGGAGACAGTCTGTACTGGCTTGAAGGACGACCACAGGAAAAGGGACGCACAGCTCTTGTCAGCGTCAAACGCAACGAAACCCCACAGGATTTACTGCCTGTCAGTCATGATGTGGGATCACGCGTGCATGAATATGGTGGGGGCGCCTATCGGGTATCGCCGACTCAGCGGGTGGTTTTCAGCGATCGCAGGACAGGGCATGTCTGGCTCAGGGAAACTGATGGTTCGCTTGTACCTCTCGCTTCGAGCGAAGGCTGCAGCTATGCCGAATTCTCTTTCGATTCGGTTGAACGCGGCGTGTTCTGTGTCCGTGAAGATCAGCGCAGCCCGGGAGAAGCCAGAGCGGCCATCGTCTGGCTGGATCATCAGAGAGAAACGGTTCTGGTCCAGGGCGATGATTTTTACGCGGCGCCCCGACCGGCACCGGACGACAGACATCTCGTCTGGGTGGCATGGTCCCACCCTGACATGCCCTGGGATGCCACGAAACTCTCTCTCGCCTCACTGACATGGCAGGAGGATATTCCTCATTGTGGGACGATCTCGGTAATCTGCGGTCATTCCGTACGATGCAGCTCAGTCGATCCGGTCTGGGAAACAGCACAAACCCTTCTGGCAAGTTGTGATGAAAGCGGTTTCTGGCGTCCTTACCGTTTTTCGGTTGAAGCAGAACAGAAAGCCGTTTCGCTGCCTGACCCCGGAGGCGAGACAGGATTCCCGCATTGGGTATTCGGTCAACGAAGCCTGAACCTTCTGCCTGACGGACGTCTGATGGCCCAGATCGTGACCGAAGGGGTCAGCAGTATCGCCGTTCTTGAAGGCGACACATGGGCCCGTCAACCCGAACTCGACGCAGCCCATCTTCCTGTCGCCTTCGGGAAGGAACTCGCCTGGATTGATTCACCGCCCGATGCACCTCCTGCCGTCGTCATTGGTGACCGGCATAACAGGATCAGACAGGCTTTCACCTTCCCTCAGGATGTGAATGCGCGTGACTGCGCGGCACCCACAGCCTTGTCCTTTCCGACAGGCAAGGGCGAAACAGCCCATGCTCTTTATTATGCGCCCGTCAATCGCCACCACACTCTTGCCGACGGGGAACAGCCCCCACTTGTCGTAATGGCTCACGGCGGACCGACAGCGCGTGCCAGCTCGGCTTTTTCGTTTAAAGTGCAATGGTGGACCAGCCGGGGCTTCGCTGTACTCGATGTCAATTACCGGGGATCGACCGGTTTTGGCCGCGCCTATCGCAGGGCGCTGGAAGGACAATGGGGCGTTGTCGATGTACAGGACTGCATAGCTGCCGTGCGTCATGTTACTGCACAGGGGCTGGCCGATCCGAAACGCTGTGTCATTCGGGGGAGTAGTGCAGGAGGATTGACCGTCCTGATGGCACTGGCCTCATCCAGTGTTTTCGCCGCTGGCTGTTCGCTTTATGGTGTTACCGATCTTCGTGCACTTGCAGGAGATACGCACAAGTTCGAATCCCGCTATCTCGACCGTCTGATTGGCCCCTATCCCGAACAGGAAGACCTTTATCTGACCCGTTCGCCACTGAGCCATGTTGCGGAAATCACAGCGCCGGTGCTGTTCCTGCATGGCAATCTCGACAAGGTTGTTCCCCTCGCCCAGGCTCAGGCCATGTATGACGGAATGCTGGCTTTGGGCCGGCATTCAGAACTCCATGTCTATGACGGTGAGGGCCACGGTTTTCGCCAGGAGCACACGCTGAAAGACAGTTTCTCCCGAGAGCTGGCCTTCTATCTGAAGGTCTTCGGGCAGATCTGACATATCAGACAGGGCATCAGTGAAGTGCCCCGTCTGATGTATCTTGTATCAGGGAGTGGATAATGCCGTATTGAGCAAGGCAGCCAGTCTTACACCCGCCTGTTGCAGGCGTGTCTCGATGACTGGCAAGGCCGTAGCGGTATAAGCCTCGCCCAGATCCTTCTTCCTGCCTTCGGGGAGTGCCCCATAGGCGACGCCACGCGCCAGTGCGTGGCTTTCATCTGTCCATTTCACAACCGAATCATGCACTGTTCCGATAGAAAGATCGTCGGTCCAGAACGCAGCCTGACCGGGTGTGATCCCGGCATTGAGACGATCAGCTTCTTCACGTGCCCTGGCGAAATCGATGGAATAATGAGGGCCCACCACAAGATGACGCTCATGGTTCATGATACCTTCGTCCCAGAGCGAATGCAGATTCTCATGTCCGTTTCGGTCCTGACCGAAATAAGAGACTTTCACCTTGTTGCCGCCCAGATCATGATCACGCTCTGCCGCATGAAGCGGCTGATGCAGATCACCAGCCAGATGCACGATCCATTTCAGCGCCACCAGCCGATCAGCAGGCGCAGCCTTCGGATCAGCAAGGACTTTTTCCATCTCCGGCAGTTTTTCAGTGACGCAAAGGTCGTTGCCACAATCGCGCATCTTCTCATAGGTCGAGAATTTCGTATCGGTATCAACATAATGCCAGGGCAGGGTCTGAGGCAGCCCACCCTTATCCTTGGGAACATGACCGATCGTGTCGGGCCATGAGGCGACCTGATCAAGGGTCTGGTGATTTTCCAGCGCCAGAAGGTGCGTCACCTCACCTGCTGCCTGTGGTGTCAGTCGGCTCTGGGCGATGTCGGCGACAATGGCATGACCATAAGGACCCCAGGCCCAAGCGCGTTCGGGCAGGGAAGTAGCCAGCACAACTGTAAACACTGCCGAAACGGCATAGAGCGAACGTCGCATCATGAAACCTCTGGTGTGGATCGGGAACAAATGATGCGAACGTTCCACCACCAGACTAACGATGCAAGAGATGTTATGATGACAGCCCTGCCAGACCGTCAGGATCCGGGCTGCAACGCTACGGACCAGCCAGCCTGCCAGCTCTCACCCGGTTGAAGATGCAGCAAACCCGGCTTCTGTTCAAAGGGGCCGTCGAAACCAGCCGGACTGGCATAGCCTTGCCAGGGTTCGATACACAGAAAATCGGAGCCCGGTTTCATCCACAGGCCAAGCTGTTCAAAGCCATGCCATGAGAAAGCCAGCGCATCACCTTTTTCAGGATGGAAACGCAGGCTTCGACTGGCCGGATGCAGGAAAATCAATGCATCGTCCTTGAACAAACTGTCTTCAAGCTTCAGCCGCGTACCCTGAACAGGACTCGACCGCTCACCCTCGGCGATCAGTCCTTCCGATAGAACTGCCAGAGAACCCGGTTCGGGCACCTCGAAATCGATAACATAATCGGTCTTTCTGATGCCAGGCTGGAGAGGCCACACGAAGGCAGGATGCGCACCGAGCGACGCATGAAGAATACCTGTCTTGTCGGGATTGGTCAGGCTGTAACGTACATGCAGCCCCTTGTCATCGAGGCTGTAGCTGAGCTTCAGGCTGAATGCGAAAGGGAAAAGTGCCCGACTGGTCGGATCGTCTTCAAGCACAAGCTCACATCCGGTCTCGCTGCGTTCCACCCAGCGAAAAAGACGATCACGGGCAAAACCGTGCTGGGTAAGCGTGTAATCCAGACCATCGATCGATGCATGATTATCGCGCAATCGTCCTATGATCGGAAAAAGAACCGGTGAATGACGGGGCCAGGCCCCTCCGTTCCAGACCAGCTCCCTGCCGGTATGATCACATAACGAACAAAGCTCGGCACCCAGAGCGGCGACGCGCGCCGTATATTGCCCGTTACTGAAAATATGACTCTTAGACGTCATTGACGCGCTCCCTTTACCACGGCTCTCTATCCGCATTCCGTGTCAGGAATGAATAAAGAAGTCCATCGACCTTCCCCAAAATACCAGCCAGATCAAGAGACTGTTTCGTGAGTACCGATTCCGTGTGTTTCTGCTTCATAGATTCACAAATGAAGACCAGGGATTAAAAGACGTGTGATAACGACAACACAAAACGATATCGATACGGTTCTCAGACAGATCCGACTATCCGGCCAGAAACGAAGATGTTGCTCATATTTCCTGTGTTTCATTTTTAACACTCTGGAAATTTCTGTATACATTTTGCTACAAATATATTGAGATTAAGTCGCGTTTTCATTATGTGGGTTGAGAATTCTTCGCAACTTACTGGAGTGTCACGCCACATGCGTCCCCCCATGCGCAAATCCCTGACTCTGCTTCCGATGCTCACCGGGATCGTTCTTGGATCGGCACAAAGCCACGCAGCTACGGATAGCGCTGATCGTGAAAAAGATAAGAAGCCGCATCGTCAGCGCAAGGAAGACAAACGCGACAAGCACAAGGCTGATGAACAGATCACGGTCATGGGCAATGGTTTCAACACACTGAAAGACCCGATCGGCCTGTCGCGTCTGCCTCAGGACGCGCTGCACACGCCGCAACAGATCAATATCGTGCCACAAATGCTGATGAAACAGCAGAATGTGAAATCAGTGGATGAGGCATTGCGCAACGTACCTGGCGTTACCTCATCCATAGGCGAAGGCGCGGGCGGCATGAATGGTGACCAGTTTTTGATCCGTGGTTTCCAGGCCCAAAACGACATCTATCAGGACGGTCTGCGTGATTTTGGCGTTTACAGCCGCGATGCCTTCAATCTTGAGACCATTTCGGTCATCAAGGGCCCATCATCCGAAGTTTTCGGCAATGGCACAACGGGCGGCGCTATCAATATGGTGACCAAGACCCCAACCCTGAACGATCATTACTCAGCCGAATTCAACGGTGGCTCGGGCTCATATTATCGCGGGGTTCTCGACGTCAACAAGAAGCTGGATGATCACACAGCGCTTCGCATTACCGGCATGGGCAATGAGAATAACATCGTCGGGCGTGATTTCCTGTATTCGCATCGCTGGGGCATTGCCCCCTCGATTGCGTTTGGTCTCGGCAGCCGCGCTACGCTTGTGTTGCAATATATGCACCAGCAGGAGAATTCGATCCCCGATTTCGGTGTACCCGTTGTAACCCCGCCAGGTGCCAAAACCGGTGGTCCAATCACTGAATACGGCATTCGTCGCACCAATTTCTACGGCACGAACAACGATCAGAACGCCACCAACGATAACATGGAAACAGCACGTTTTTCCTACAAGCTGAACGACCATATCAAATTCTTCGATGATCTGCGCGGCGGGCAATTCTATCGTACTTTCGCCGCGTCAAAAGCCACATGCGACGCAACCTGCACCAACAACTATTTTCTGGGTCATGCCAGTTCGGCACTCGTCGCACGTTCAGGACCCAGTGGAGCCGGTAAAGGAACAGGGCCGGGAACCTATATGGCTCCTCTCCCCTATCAGCAAACAAGCTGGTCGGTGCAGAATGTCGGATCCATGGTCGCCGATTTTCACACGGGTTTCCTCAAGCATCAGATCGTAACAGGCTTTGATATCGAGCGCGTCAACGACGTACGCTCGCAATCGACCTATCTCAAGGCCAAGCCCTATGCGTCACTGGTCAATCCAGACCCTTCTGTCGGCAATCTGCTTCTAGTACCGGGCGACCTGAACCCCGGCGGTCTGGTTTCTCTTGGCGCGCTGGGTGCCAAATCCCATTCCAGCGGCTACGGGTTTGATACAGGTCTGTTCTTTTATGATCAGATCTGGCTGACAAACTGGCTATCGGTGAAAGGCGGCTTCCGCTGGGATCGCTGGCAGACCAGCTATAATCTGACAGGCGGCAACGTTAAGACCAATCCGGATATTCACTACCACCAGGTCAGCAGCGTTTTTAACCCCAACGTCAGCCTCGTTGGGACGCCAGACGAACATCAGACCTATTATTTCACATGGGCAACCTCAACCACACCGAGCGGTATGTATGTAACCAATGGTTCCGTACCGATCCGCCCTGGCACCAACTCTTTTGCCAGCCCTGAAAAAGCCACGCTTTATGAAATCGGGGCAAAATACAGCGCCTTTCATGATCGCATGGGCTTTACGGCCTCGCTCTTCCGGCTGGAAAAAAACAACGCCATCAACGCCGACCCGGTTACGGGACAGGTTCTGGGTTCAAGCGACAAGCAGCGCAACCAGGGCCTTGAACTCTCTGTTGGCGGCATGATCATGCGCGGCTGGAATATCTCCGCGACCTATGCCCTTTATGACAGTGATACTCTAAATTCCGATACGGCAGCAGCTATAGGCAAGCAGGTACAGTACGTACCGCATAATCAGGCTACGCTCTGGTCAGTTTACGAGGCTTTCCCCAACAAGCCTTATAATATTTCTTTCGGTGGCGGCATGACCTGGCGTCAGCATGTCTGGCTGAACACCACCAACACGCTGCGTGTTCCCGCCAATCTCGATTTCGATGCTGTCATCTCGCATCGCCTGGGTAAACACTGGAAGATGTCGCTCAACGGCTACAATCTGGCGAACCGTCTGAATTATCAAAGCCTGTTTTCGAACCGGGCCACACCTTCGACCGGCCGTACTTTTCTTGGTCAGATCAGCCTGAACTACTGAGTGGGCAAGAGCCGATTCTCGATCGGCTCTTCCTTTCCGCGCCCGGTGGTCCGCAAGGCCTGAAAACCGCTCGGTTTCTCAGTTAGAGTTGCCGGCATAACGGACCATCGTTTCATGAAGACAGGGCTTCAGATAGGGACCTGCAGCGTCAACCCTGAGCGCCAAAAGAGCAATCCCTCCTGGACGGGTTCTTGGCAGTGACAAAAATGCCTTACCATTCGTCCAGCGTCGACCATGAGGCTCGGGATCGTGCCATCCATCCAGTGCCTCTGCCTGAAACCTGTCAGACAGATCAATGGTCTCCCAGCTATCGAAAAGCGTAATAGCACCAACAAGTACACCAAGATGACGTCTGTCATCGACATAAGGAGCGATAGCATCACTCGGTCGACTCACATTGGAGACTATCCGCACTTCACTGGTATTTTCAGGCAAAACGAAAACAAATTGCCCGTTACCGGCACGACGCTGGCTGATCCACTCTCCTTGGTCCGTAACGATATGGATGTCTGGATCATTGGTTGTCTGCATCTCGTCACCTGATTGTGCCGATATTCCGGCTGCAACCCCGTATGTCAGCAATTGTCGGAAAATAGGCTCGACAAATTCACGGTCGGTTCTCAAAGGTGCCGCTGCGGCTTTTTCCCAGGTCAGCACTCTGCTGCCCAGCACATGCACAGTGCCTGTCTGTCGAAAAGACTGTCGGTTACCTGTATCAAGATAGCTTTCACTCCATACACCATCAGCCGAAATAATGGAGTGTTTTTCGGTCTCCAGATGATAGTAGTTATAGGACAATACTGTTTTGTCATAGTAGATAGTCATTCCATTCACGAGCATGCGCACCGGTACAAAAGCTCCTTCCAAAAACAGTGAATGCTCTGACGTAAGCAGAAGATCCTTGTCTGGCAGGTTTTCGCCAAGAGCGCCCTGTATGATCCTGACAAGAAAGCCTGATAGATCACTTGGCAGATCCGGACGAATGATTGCTTCGGCTGTTCCTGCCCAGATCACTTCCCGGTATTCAACGGTATCACTAACACGCGCAACGACCCTGTCTCCGATCCCGATTGTCTCAACCGCCATGGCGCCTCTGTCAGTTGCTATCATCGTGCCTGCAAGGAAACAGGGAGCAGCATTCGTTGTTTTGACCGTGCCACCGGAAGCAAAAAGCTGGCCACCACTCTGAACCAGGGTTGGATCACTGATCGACGCCCCTGACGAAACACGGACCACAAAGCTGCCCGCCTGCGCTGATCCGATGTAAGGTGAAACAACATTCGCACCGCTATAGACATAAACATCGGAAGCGCTATCCGCGCCATTTCCACTGTTTACATAGGTGTCGTTGATCGACTGGGCACCTGAAGAAAGATAGACAACATTCGAGTTCAGGACATTGGCTGAGAGCGTGGCCCCCCCCATTGCCGAGACATAGCCATTGAGAAGAAGAGAGTTCTCTAACGTGCCTCCGCTCATAACCGAGACTGTCGCCACACTTCCGCTTATTGTAGCTCCTGAAACAACAGCACCGCTGGAGACAGTCAGGGTAGAAATAGCTGAGAGTGTAACCGCTCCGGTCGCAGAAACCGTGCCACTGACATAATAGGTAACCTTGTCGATAAGGACGGCTGACCAGTTGCCGCCGCGCAGGACCACCGAACTCTGGGCAGGAAGCACAACATTGGCACTGCCACTGCCATAGCTGGTGGCCATCGATACAACACTGCCCGATCCGGCATTTATGTTTGTCGCGGTAGCACCCGATGAAACATAAACGCCAGCGCCCGATCCAAGGGTAAGGTTTGAGACCGAAGCTCCTGAAGAGATGAACGCACTGAGACCGGACTGGTAACCATCGGTCATCGTCGCACCGATCAGCACCGCGCCTGAACTGACATAGACAAAGGCATTTGTATCAGCAGATGCGCCGCTATTGACGAACACGTCATTGACAGAGCTGGCACCTGCCGAAAGCGTGACTTCATCCGAGTTCAGTGTGTTACCCGAGATCACACCGCCACTAGCCACACGCAGATAGCCATTAAGCTCGAAAGAGGAGATCATGGCCCCCCGCCGAGTACGGAGACAGTCGGAATGCCGCCCGTAAGGGTCGCTCCAGAGACCACAGCACCACTCAGAACCGTAAGCGTACCGATATTGGACAGGGTAACAGCCCCTGTGGCAGAAACTGAACCACTCACATACCAGGTCGTGCCGGCCTTGCTGCTCGCAGTCCAGTTGCCTCCGCTGAGCACGGTCGTGGATGTCGTTGCCATATCGCCCCCTGACCCGATCGATGTCAGCCAGAGATATAAAGAAAATTCATGGCGCAGGTTGAATGGCAGGCGAATACACGAGTGGTAACGAAAAATGCTCTGTCTATTTCGTTAATAGGCGCTAATCTGAAACATAACCGATATTTCAAATATATCGTCATGCTCGTGCCTGGGACCATTTCTGCAGAACATGAAAAGCCGGGCGCGCAAGCAGCAATTCGGCTATTCTTGATAGGCCCGGATCCAGATTATGCGCTAAAAGATCCGTAAAAACGGTTTTCAAGTTTCAGGAAGATTCATCATGGCGCAGGCCCTTCTCTGCATTGCGGCTCTTTATCGTTTTACACCATTTGCCGATCCGGCCTCACTCCGCGGTCCACTTCTCGACGCCTGTCTGAGCCACAACATCAAAGGTACGCTGCTTCTGGCCCGTGAGGGGATCAATGGCACCATTGCAGGCACCCCGGAGGCTATTGATACCATTCTGGCCTATATTCGTACCTTGCCCGGTTGCGACGCGCTGGAATGGAAGCTTTCCCATAACGATACGATGCCTTTCAACCGCATGAAAGTGCGCCTCAAGCGAGAGATTGTCACCATGGGACAGCCCGACATCGATCCGCTTGCCGGTGTGGGTCATTATGTGCCTGCGGCCGAATGGAATGCCCTGATTTCAGACCCTGATACGATCCTGATTGATACACGCAACGACTACGAAGTGGCTGTCGGCACATTCAAAGGCGCGATTGATCCGGATATCCGGAGTTTTCGCGAATTTCCCGACTGGTTTCGCGCCAAACGCGCTACGCTTGAGGCTGAAGGACGCAAGCCAAAAATCGCCATGTTCTGCACAGGGGGTATACGCTGCGAAAAATCCACGGCCTTTGCCCTCTCTGAAGGCGCGGAAGACGTCTATCATCTCAAGGGCGGCATTCTGAAATATCTTGAAGACGTGCCGGAATCCGAAAGTCTGTGGGAAGGTGAATGCTTCGTGTTCGACCAGCGGGTCACTGTACGCCACGGTCTCGAACCCGGCGATTATGATTTGTGCCATGGCTGCCGTCGCCCTGTCTCGGCGCAGGACAAGACTTCGGATCTTTACGTCGAGGGCGTACAATGTCCTGCCTGCGCTACCGAGCGGACCGACATTCAGCGTGCCCGTTATGCTGCACGGCAACATCAGGAAGATCTGGCACGCACACGTGGCACACACCATATAGGCAGCGAGTGAGTTTCTGATCGGACCTGGCCGGCTCAGGCCTTCTTCCTGATCTTTTCCACATCAGGACAGAAGGCAGGCTTTTGCAGGGCGCGGATCAGCGCCTCGGTCCCCCAAAGAACTATCCCCCTCAGGAAACCCTGACCATATGATCCGCTTTGCCTTCTTGCAGAGAGGAAAATGCCGGTCGTGACAGAACATACAGAAGAACCACTCATTCTGACGCTTGAACTCGCCCCCGACGAGCAGGCATGGGCGCAAGCGCAGCGGAACCTTTATTTTCCCCCACAACGCAATATCGTACCGGCACACATTACGCTGTTTCATGCCCTGAGAGCCGAACATGAAGCTCTTGTTCTGGAGATCATGAACAAACCCCGTCCGGCGCCCCTGGTGCGGATCGAGGCGCCAGTACTGCTGGGGCATGGCGTGGCCTATCGTCTGTTCTGCCCTGCTGGAGCCTTAATCCGCGAGGCTATCTGTGCCTCCCTTCCTGCAGACAGTCTGACCCGACAGGATCAGTCACGCTGGCGACCACATCTGACCGTGCAGAACAAGGTCTCTCCAGAACAGGCAAGAACCTTGCACGCTCAGCTTTCGGCAGAGCCTCCACGCGCTGCCAGTTTCGCGGCTGCCCTGAATCTATGGCGTTATCTCGGAGGGCCCTGGAAAAAAATAGCGCGTGTCGCATTCGCCCCTCCCGAGTCTGTCAGAGAAGACGAGCAAGCTTTAGGAATACCCAGGTCAGAATCATGGCAATGAAACAGACAATACCCGCTTCGATCGTGCCATATTGCCCACTCGCCAGATACATACCTCCCGTATTCATGCCAAAAAAACCGGTCACAAGCGTGGCAGGAAACATGAGGATGGTTGCTGCGGTCAGGATATAGAGACGCCTGTTCGTCTCTTCAGCCTGAGATGACCCGAGCTCATCCTGAAGCGAACGGGCACGGTCGAGAAGCGCAATCATGTCATCCAGCGCCGCGTGGACCTGACGTTCGGTCCGATCGCGCAACTCATCCTCAGCCCATTCGGGTAATTCCAGATCCTCATCACGCAACACGCGATCAATAGGTGTTACAACACGGCGCAATTCGGTAGCACGGCGTCGCCCCTTACCCACAATACCACCCAGATGGCCCAGATCGGTACGACGCTCGATCAGAAGCAACGCATCTTCAGCGCGATCCAGCTCGTCATCAAGCTTGCCGATCTGGCGGCGTACACTGCCAGTGAACTCACGCAGAGCACGGTCGATTACCCCGGCCGGGCTGCGGGGAATTGAATCGGCCCGCAATGTGCGAAAGGCAGCACCCAGCACCGGAATGGGGTTGCGTCGTGTGGTGATGAGTAAATCGGGACGCATAGCAAAGCGCCAGGCACAGATATCACGGTCTTCTTCCGAAACGGCATCATCGAAAGCAGGAAGCGCACCCCAGACAAGGCCAGGCAGAGCCTCAAGCATGACACCATATTCGGTTTCAGCCAGCATGGCGCTGACATCTTCCGGCAGGCAAGGCAGGGTCGCTACATGCTGGCGCGCCGAGCTGTGCACCGTATCGAAATGCAGCCAGGCCCAGCTTTCGGAAGGCTTGGGATAATTGGAAGGAGGTGTGCGATCGTTGAGCAGGCTTTCAATCTCATGCGGCTCAAGCGGCACAGGATCTTCACCCGGGCGTGCCCTGATGGCCCAGACCAGTCCGTTGGCGATCCCGTGAGGCAGAACGCCATTCGGCTTCATGTCCTGACCTGCGACGACTGAGAACGGCAGCTGCGAGCGTGTATTGGACATGCCATCCTCCATCATGAGGGATCGGAAACGCGGACGACGCGCTGCCCGCTCTGTCGCATGTGTGCCTGACTCAGGCAACCGGTTTCAAACCTTAATCTGCGTATGAGGAAACCGAAACGCTGCCGGTTTGTTACCAGTTCGTCTAACCGTCCTCCAAAAACAATAACCACACTGGACGTCCTTTCCCCGGTCTTCGACAGGAGTCTGTCATGAAACACGTATTCAAAGCCGCCCTGACCGTGTCTGTTCTGTTCGCTACGCCTCTGGCCGCACCTTCTGCGTTCGCACAGGCCACCACGGCGACAGATAGCGAGACAGCCCCCTCAGCCCAGAAAGCGGAAACTCTTAAGAACCAGTCCAGCCGGATCCATAATCCGACAGAACAGAACAAGACGTTCAAAAACCAGATGAACGAGCAACCTGATCCAAAAACGCCAAGTGCACCAGGTGGTACCGCCACGCCGACGGGTGAGACCTCAGAGAAAATGCCTATCTCGTCTCCGCAGCATGAACAGGCTTCAAAGCACAGACATCACCACAAGAGTGCAACCACTACAGACAAATCTGCCCAGCAGTAAAACATCTGACTGTTCCAACAGCAGCAACGCCCGCCCCTTCGGGAGCGGGCGTTTTTCATGCGTGCTGGTCGAAAGCGGGAACTCGCTCTATACACATGCCCCTCACCAGAGAAACAAGGGTTTCAGAATGACCGATTACAAGGTGCGCGACATCGCCCTGGCCGAATGGGGCCGCAAGGAAATCTCCATTGCCGAGGGCGAAATGCCCGGCCTGATGGCGCTCCGCGAGGAATACGGCGCCAGCCAGCCGCTCAAGGGCGCGCGCATTGCGGGCTGTCTGCACATGACGATCCAGACCGCCGTGCTGATCGAGACGCTGACGGCTCTTGGCGCGACCGTGCGCTGGTCGTCCTGCAACATCTTCTCGACCCAGGATCAGGCTGCTGCTGCCATCGCCGCGACCGGAGTGCCGGTTTTTGCCTGGAAGGGCCTGAGCGAGGAAGAGTTCTGGTGGTGCATCGAGCAGACCATCAAGGGTCCCGATGGCTGGACGCCGAACATGATCCTCGATGACGGCGGCGACCTGACCGTGCTGATGCACGACAAGTATCCCGAGATGCTGAACGACGTGCGCGGCCTGTCCGAAGAGACAACCACAGGCGTGCATCGCCTCTGGGAAATGGCCAAGAAAGGCACGCTGAAGGTTCCGGCCATCAACGTGAATGACAGCGTCACCAAGTCGAAATTCGACAACCTCTACGGTTGCCGCGAGAGCCTGGTGGACGCCATCCGCCGTGGCACCGACGTCATGATGGCGGGCAAGGTTGCTGTGGTTGCCGGTTACGGCGACGTGGGCAAGGGCTCGGCCGCCTCGCTGCGCAATGCCGGCTGCCGTGTGCTCGTGACCGAAGTCGACCCGATCTGCGCTCTTCAGGCCGCAATGGAAGGCTATGAGGTCGTGACGATGGAAGCCGCCGCACCACGTGGTGATATCTTCGTGACCTGCACGGGCAATGTCGACATCATCACCGTCGAGCATATGCGCGAGATGAAGCACCGCGCCATCGTGTGCAATATCGGCCATTTCGACAGCGAAATTCAGGTCGAGGCGCTGCGCAACTACAAATGGGACAACGTCAAGCCGCAGGTGGACGAGATCGAGTTCCCCGATGGCAAGCGCATCATCCTGCTATCTGAAGGCCGTCTCGTGAACCTTGGCAACGCCACGGGTCACCCTTCCTTCGTGATGTCGGCGTCCTTCACCAATCAGACCCTGGCCCAGATCGAACTCTGGACGGCCAAGCCGGGCCAGTATGAGACCAAGGTCTATACCCTCCCGAAGAAGCTGGACGAGAAGGTGGCAGCGCTCCATCTCGCCAAGGTAGGCGCCGAGCTGAGCAAGATGAGCACCAGGCAGGCCGATTATATCGGCGTGCCGGTTGCCGGTCCATTCAAGCACGAAGAATACCGCTACTAAAATAATGATTGTGCGGTAATAAGTGCCGCGCGTCAGTGCTAGCAGTGCGCCCCGAATGAAGTTCTCATGCGCACTGCGACCGTAGAAAAGACATCAGTAAACAGAGTGTGAGAATCTTCTTATTTTGTCCACCTGACGATATACCAAATCTCATTTACGATTCTTAGGTGATATCATGGAAAGAGGAATTGAAGATTACCCTAAAGACTATTCGAGTTTTTATAGAAATAGATTGGTAGTGCGATTAATCAAATCCCCTTAAGCAAGAGATCTATTTTTCTACAAGATAGAAATTTACATCTTATCTCTATAAATAATATAATATTTTTATTTTTATATATTTTACGATTATATATAATATCTTGATTCTATTGATTCTAAAACATCTATCTTTCTCGGCAGTCCTATAAATCTTGGTTTATCCTCGTGCAAACTGTTACTAGCCGACGCACTGATGTTTCATATAATTGAAGATAAGCACGACCGGCTTACCATTTATACCCTGACATGTTAATAGACAACGATAACTCTTAGATCTCTTACAAAGATACAAATGGGGCCTGAAAATGTCAGAAACAAAACTGGGAATAGGAATCATAACTTACAATAGAGTGGAATCTCTTACGAAAACAATAAACGAGATTTTCAAAAATACTTCATGTCCGTTTGATTTCATTGTAGCAGACGATGGTTCGACAGACGAAACATTAGAATACTTGGCGAATAGTGAGGTAAATTATATATCTGGCAAAAATAAAGGTATATCGTGGAACCGAAATCGGGCTATATGGCACCTTAAAAACGAGCGTAAGTGTCAACAAATTATTATTTTTGAAGATGATTGTTTCCCAAATGCATTCGGCTGGGAGCAGGAGTGGATATCCGCCATCAATATGTATGGTCATATCAATTATATGCCTGATGTCACTCTGGAACTGGACAATGATGTCTCTTCCGGAGAGGGAACCGCTGCCAACCCTTTCATCGCACCAATGCATCAAGCTTTCTGCGTAGGCTATCATGCGAACGCATTAGACTATGTCGGATACCTAGATACACGCTTTGTTAAATACGGGGAGGAGCATGTTGAGCATACTCACAGGTTTCTGAGAGCGGGGTATGGAGGTCTCCTGCAAAAGCACACACCAGAGCGCGGGCAATTGTATTTCCTCAAAGGCGGATTAGACGTAACCCCCTCCACAAGCCATGGAAACCACGACATTGCGATGCTCAATCAGAGAATTCACGAATCGATCAAATATGATCAGATCTACAGATCACCATGGACGAGCGACGATGAAATGTTCGAGTTTCGCTCAGAAATAGATCGTTATCACCAGACAAACAGCGTGATTGATCAAAAAAAGAGATATGATTGTGTTGTATATTTAGGGTCAGACAAAACATATCTTGAATCTATAAAAAACATTGCAAATTGCGAGATAATTGAACTACTTCAAGGAATAGTCGTACCAAACGCTAATCTAGAGCGCTCAATACGCTCTGAGTTTGCCGGATTTTTTCAGTCAGACTGCCCATATTCTTATCACGACGCAATTCGCTGTCGCGATACTCTTTGCATCTACACAGATTTCAAAAAATTGAATTCCGATAATATTGTTTACGTTGAAGATTACAAAAAAGACGAGAGTAGTCTTTTAGAATTATTCAAGAAAAGAGTTGCACAACTAAAATCATTATCTGAGCAGAGAAAAAAAATACTCTTTGTGCGAGACTGGAATGATACAATTCATTTCGAAGGTATACATAGGCCCGAGAACTCAGCACACCCAAACTATGTAAGTATAAAAAAATCTATAGAAGAAGTATTTAACATACAAGATTTCGATGTTCTCTATACAAATTTCGGTTATGTAAGCGACGAAATGAAAAAAGAATCCTTGATATTTTTAAATTGTATTGAAAGTAAATTTTCATCTGAATCGGAAAAGATAATTTCCTATATGAGACTAATTAGCCAAGTTATGTAATATTTATTCTTAAATAAGAATAGTATATTTATATTAATATTCTATTTTGCCTTGGAATACTATAATTTCCCGTATAGGTTCTAAGGCATAGCTTGAGATCTTGGATGAGGATACCTTAGATCAAGGCTAGGATCTTTGGGGCCTATTAGGTCTTGATCTAGGCTGCGGCGATACAGATGACAGTCATACAAGGCGTGGCGATTTTTTCGTATCGTGTTGCGACGGCTCTCCACTCCTTGAGGCGCGCCCACAGGTTTTCAACCAAATACCGGTGGCCGATAAACTCATTGTCGGGCAGGCGACCTGTGGCTCGCTACGTTTGGGTGGAATGACAGGACGTGAGCCTCTGTCCCATAAGGCTTCGAGAGACCGGTTCGAGACATGACCCCGATCGCAGACGACGTAGCGTGAGGCATGCGGCAATGCATCTAGGAACGCCACGGCTGAAGGGCGTTCCTAGGCCTGCCCTAGCGTCAGGGTGAAAGACAGGGCTTTGCCGCGTCCGTCAGCGGCGACGCAGACTTAGCTGCCAAAGCCTTTACGCGAGCGACCAAGTGCCTCACGATTACCTCTATATCCTCGGAATTCCCCTTTTTTGGCGACTCCCGCCGGCTTGTGATGAGTCCGAATGTTCGTGCCGTTGAAGAATACCATGCCTACAGCGGAGGGGGGTCCTTTACTTGTTCAAAAAGGACTTGCCAGACGTCAAAGTTCGCCCATCGGATGAAGAGTTGGGCTGCAGGTCCACCATGGGCCGAACTCAGAAGGGACAGCTCGCTACTTCGTCCCATTCCGATGCCGTCAGAAAATTGCCGACATGGTCCGTCGCAGATCGCGCGACGGCGTCTTGCCTTTCAGGCGAACCGCCTCGATCATCGGCTCCCAAATGTTGGGTAAGATTGCTCGTCTGAATTTCATCGTTGAGTTCCCCCACCGCCAGGACAGGGATCGAAAGGTGTGACGGTTCTGCCCTGCGGATAAACAGTGGAGCGTATCTTCGCTGGATGACCCGCTTGGCAACACCTCATGCGCAACTACAATCACCGCATCTTTTTTCTACGGGCCATAAATTCAGTCATTATGGAAGCCAATCTTACCCGAAGAAAAGCCCTTCCATGACATTTGGACAGGTTTCCAAGGAAACATTGTCGCAGAGATTGTGTCCTCTACGACAACCTTATCTATGTTGATAATTTTTCGAATTATCCCAGATATTAAAAGATTTTCCATTATAGTAGTAAAATTTGATATTTTTTTGATTATTACACTATTCTCGCACGCTATCAAAAACGAAAGGATCGATCTCGACTTTCTGGCTCTCACGCGCTGCTTCGAGAAAGTTCTCCCATATTGGCACATAGTGTTCGTAGCCTGGCACATTCTGAAAAAACCAATGGCGCCAAGTATGAAATACCGGATCGTGCTCGCGATAATGATGATCATTAAGAATATTACGGCTGGCTGGCGCTTTAGGTCCATGAAAATGGACAATCTTCGCTCGGCTATTTACACCCCAATATGGCTTCCAGTTAAATTTTGCTGAAAGGGGACTCCAGTGTGCGTTGTAGAATATTCTAAGCAACTCTTGATCATATCCAGATATGAAATTGAAGTTGTCGCATAAAAATTCTACCATTGCAGGAAGATCATTCCGAATCCTGTTAAGATTAAGAATCATAACTCCTGAATTCATATCGCTGTAATAGTCCTGCTGACCGAATTGGCCACAAGCAGCAAAAATCTCCGGCCTGCAAAACTCAAGATCGGGATTGGAGAGGAACATCACATCGCAGTCAGTATACAGGACAAACTGATCTTTTGTCTCCAAGAGCGCCAGATCCAACCTCATAAAGGCACCAGCCGCTGTATCCATGTAATTAGGCCATTCCGGCTTTTGCTCTTCTTGGGCCTGTTTAAGCTTATCGAAAAAATGAATACGGTGATATATTACATTAACACCCTCAGCAGCCATTTCACGCGTGAAGTCGCACTCAGCACCGTCAAATACCATGTGAGGAATCAGGCTGGTATTCTCTCTGGCCGATCTTACAGCGACTCGAATACAGTCGATAAAGCCATGATCCGGATCATTCGCTAACGTTTTCTCGGTTATGGCAAAAAACCACTTCATTGCTTAGATCCTTGGCTTTCGAGACATGAAACTCTCCAGACTATATGGTAGATGCATTCATAGCAGAACCCTGTTTTTTGCGACGTCTTGCATCTCGTACGGTAAAACACTTATGAGGCTGCACTAGAAGTTTCACTCTTCGACCACTCGATCTCTCCTGTATAAAGAAAGATAGAAATTCCATTACGAAAACATCTGCTATCGTACAATAAAACCTAACATAAAAATATTATTAAATTTTTCCGTATTAATATCATATTTATATTTTTATTGTATATTCTTATGAAGAGTTTATTATTATTATAGTTATATGTATTGTTCGAATAATAATATTTTGTGTGATTTCATAATGGTCCCTTTAAACAATTTCAGAATTATACCTCTATCCCTAAATGTAGCCTCCAGAACAACGAGACGGCATGACCAATACTTCCCTCAAAAGGTGCGTTATCGGTTTAACATGCAAGGGGTGGCATGCGAGCGCATCGCTGATGCCCTAGGCTCAGGACTGATTGATTTGGGTGGGTAGATCTGTTGTCAGGCTTTGCAAGAGTGTGGCTCGCATAAGACGTTCTACAATCGCTGGAAACGTTGAGGCGGCATGGGGATCTTTGCCCGGATGATGGATGGTCTGGCGACCGGCAGACTGGATTACCAGACGATCATGATGGACGCGACCCACCTGAATGCGCACCGCAAGATGGCTCCTGGCTGATCGCGGCTATGATACCAACTGGTTCAGGGACAGGCTGGAGATCCCGCACGACGCCCGTGAATTACGACAAACGCCAATACCGGCGCCACAATCGTATCGAGATCATGTTCTGCCGGCTCAAGGACTGGAGGTGCGTCGCCACACGCTACGACAGATGCCCGACCGTGTTCTTCTCAGCCATCTGCCTCGCCGCAACCGTCATGTTCCGGCTATGTGTCCTGAGCCTAGCCGACACGCGCGAGGCGTTCGCACAAAGCAATCAACGCGCTGCGTTAAGTGGCTCGATCCAACTAGGACATAGTTACAAGGTCTATAGCTGGTTGAGGGAGCCAACCCGATACTGAATCATAGCAGGATCCTTCAATTACATAATTTACAAGCAATACCTCAACTACGACCTCGATCGCAGCCCCTATGTCCCGCAGCTTCTTTAGAAAATGAGTGGTTACTGCAAAAACCATCTTGTGCCACCAGAACGAAAATGAAACGATTATTCAGGAACTTTCCTCCCAACAAGGTTGCTTACCGATGCGTCTGTTTATTCCCCTCCTCGGTCTGGCATCCTGTCTGGGCTCGGCATTCGCGGCGCGCCCGGCACCCAGCCAGAACATGCCGCTCTCCATGAGACCGGTCTTCAACACGCTGGTCCTGCCGGATGCGCCCGATATCTGGCGCAGCGGCTCCGGGCGCCCCGGACCAGCCTATTGGCAGAACCGTGCCGATTATCGCATCGCCTCGCGCATCGATACGGCCAGCCATGAGCTGACCGGCACAGAGACGATCACCTATACCAATAACAGCCCCGATACGCTCGACGTACTCTGGCTACAGCTCGACCAGAACCTTTATCGCAAGGATTCCCGCTCCTGGGTGGCGTTTCCCGACTGGCACCCGGCCAGCTCGGAAGGCTATGCCATTGAGCGCGTGACGGTCGAGGTAAACAGCGTCGAAAAGCCCGTGGCGTTCCATA
Source organism: Papilio alexanor hazarajatica (assembly GCA_018246295.1). Lineage (NCBI taxonomy): Eukaryota > Metazoa > Arthropoda > Insecta > Lepidoptera > Papilionidae > Papilio > Papilio alexanor. The sequence goes on along the minus strand of DWLR01000005.1, from coordinate 118,483 downwards.
TCTCCGATACCCGCATGCAGGTAAGCCTGCCAGAACCTCTTGCGGCGTCTGGCCACGCGTTGAAGCTTCACGTCACCTGGCATCACACCATTCCGGGCGAATGGGGCGGACGCACGGCAGTCACCAAGGTCAAAGACGGAGAAATTTTCGAAGTCGCCCAATGGTATCCCCGGCTTTGCGTCTACGATGATCTGCGTGGCTGGGATACGCTCCCCTATCTCGGGCAGGAATTCTATCTTGAATACGGCACCATCGATTACGCCGTTACCGTACCATGGAACTTCACCGTAGTCGGATCCGGGGCGCTGACCAACCCGCAGGACGTGCTGACCGCTACAGAACGTACGCGTCTGGCCGAGGCAGCGAAAAGCGACAAGCGGGTGCTGATCCGTACCCCGCAAGATGTACTCGACCCGGCGAGCCATCTGGCACGCTCAGGCGAAAAAACCTGGCGCTTTCATATGGAAAATACGCGAGACGTCGCCTTTGCCGCCTCATCAGCTTTCGTATGGGACGCTGCCAGACTCGACCTGCCTGCCCTGCCGGTGGCCAAGGGGCAGAAACCGCAGCCCCGTCTTGCCATGTCGGTCTATCCGCGTGAAGGCGCAGGCCCTCAGGCCTGGGACCGCTCGACCGACTATGTGAAGCACGCCATCGAGTATTTCTCGTCGCAATGGTATCCTTATCCTTGGCCCAACGCCGTCAATCTGGGCGGACATGGTGCGGGCATGGAATATCCCGGCATCGTCTTTGATGGCTGGCAGGACAAGAACGACCTTCTGTTCTGGATCACCACCCATGAGCTCGGTCATGGGTGGTTTCCGATGATCGTCGGCAGCAATGAGCGCCGTCATGCCTTCATGGATGAAGGATTCAACACGTTCATCGATGCCTATGCCTCGCAGCACTTCAATCATGGTGAATATGCACCGAAAAAAGATGCAGAGTACGCCCCGCAAACGGGCGACCCGGCAAAGGATATCGTGCCCGTACTGACCGCCCCAGACGCGCCGACACTCATGATGCCAGCCGAACTCGTACCGGAGAAATACCGTCACAAGGTGACCTATTTCAAAGGAGCCTATGGACTGACGCTTCTGCGCGAAAAGATACTGGGACCAGAGCGGTTCGATCCTGCCTTTCGCGCCTATATCCGCACCTGGGCCTTCAAACACCCGACGCCATCCGATTTCTTCCGCTTCATGTCGAGCGAGGCTGGCGAAGACCTTACCTGGTTCTGGCGTGGCTGGTACTTCGAGAACTGGTGGCCGCAATACCGTCTGGACGGTTTTGTACAGAACCCCGCCTCACAGGGGGGAGAGAATACCGTGACTGTCGGTGTACGTAACGAGGGCAAGCTGATGCTCCCTGTTCTATTACGCGTGACATGGCAGGATGGCACCCATACCGAACGCCTGATTCCTACAGAAGCATGGATGCTGCATGACAGGCTTTCCTTGTCTTTCCCCGGTCATGGCACCCCCACAACCATCGCGCTCGATCCCGATCAGGGATTACCGATCCCTGATCGACGCGGGCTGATCCTCACACCAGAAACGTCAACCCACCCCTGAATGACTGGTCTTCGTGCCAATGCAGAAGACCAGTCATCAACCCGCAACCGTCTCTGCGCGCTCGGCCCAAGCGCCAGAAGATGCGAGACCGGCAGTTTCATTACGCTCTGCTGGCTCAAAGCCGAAAAAAAGCTGGGCCTCAGCCCAGACAGGAGAAGGTTGAGCCGCATGACTCTGGGCCAGCAGACGGGCAAGATCGGCGGCACCGGTCGAAAGATATCTGATCATTGAGACTGACCCTCACGACTGCACCCTCCGACCCGATCGCTTCATCAGGCGGGTAAGGCGCATGAAAAAAACGATCCGGGGCGAATGCCCTCGGAAAGACGCGGAAAGCGCTTCCGCGTGCTGACGATGGGATCAGCCTATATGATAGTGAGAGTCGTTCTCAACAACTATTTTCGTGTCGATAGGGAGATAAGGTAGCAAGCGCTTCTTTCTCCTGAAAAATCACAGTACGCTCTTCTTCCAGAAAAGGCCTGACGGCTCGGGCAAGCGCCGGGTCGCGTATGAAATGGCTCGAATAGGTCAGGCTTGGAAGATAACCACGCTGGATCTTGTGTTCTCCCTGTGCCCCAGCCTCGACCCACTCCAATCCCTCGGAAATAGCAAAATCGATGGCGCGGTAATAACAGAGCTCGAAATGCAGAAAAGGCCACTCGCCTTCACAACCCCAGTTACGCCCATAGAGCGTATCACGTCCGACAAGGTTGAGCGCTGCAGCAATTGGTGTCCCCTGATGCACGGCCTGCATCAGCACTACCTTTTCACCAAGACACTCCGAAAGTCGGGTAAAGAAGAGGCGGGTCAGATAGGCCTGTCCCCATTTGCGATCGATCGTCGCCTGATAGAAGTCATAAAAACGGTCCCAATCCCTTGCCGTAATTTCCGGCCCGCGCAGAACACGGAATTCAAGACCGCAACCTTGCGCCTCCCGACGTTCTCGTCGGATGACTTTGCGTTTACGTGACGCAAGCGCGTCAAGAAACTGCTCGAAATCGGCATAATTCCTGTTATGCCAGTGATATTGCAGCCCAAGCCGCTCCATCCAGCCATGACCAGCAAGCACCTCCTGCTCTGCCTTTGTGCAGAAAGTCATATGGACGGAGGATAATCCAAGCTCGCAACAGGCTTGACCCAGAGCATTGCCAAAAACGCCCCTGACGACATCCTGTGCCAGATGTGCAGGGTCGATCAGTAAACGTTGCCCACTGACAGGCGAGAAAGGGACGGCGATCTGAAGTTTGGGGTAATATTGTCCACCCGCCTCCTCATAGGCGCGCGCCCAACTCTGATCGAAGACATATTCCCCGTAGGAATGTCCCTTGAGGAACAAGGGTGCCACAGCCACCAGAGCATCACCCTCACGCAGGGCCGCATAACGGGGTAACCATCCCGTTCTGGCACCAACAGAGCCGCTTTCTTCCAGCGCCAGAAAAAAGCCGTGACAGAGAAAGGGATTATCGTCCCCTGCACAGCGATTCCAGGCAGAGGCGCCGATTTCGGTAATGGAGGCGTGAAGTGTCAGGGACCAGTCCGTCATGGCCGGCATGTGGGCTGTTCCCTGAACCGAATCAACCGCCAGCATAAGGCTGGCCGTTGAAAAGCAGTCAGATCAGGCTATTTCGATCAGGGCTTCAACCTCGACAGGCGCATCGAGTGGCAATGAGGGCACACCGATTGTCGAACGCGCATGACGTCCGGCTTCACCGAATACGGCTACAGCCAGATCGGAAGCACCGTTCATGACCGTGGCATGCTGCGTGAAATCCGGGGTGCAGGCAATAAAGCCCCCGAGACGCACGATACGCTTCACCTTTGACAGATCACCCAGCTCAGCCTGAACCTGCGCCAGAACATTCAGCAGGCAGAGTTCGGCACATTCGCGCCCCAGCTCAGGCGACACGTCCTCGCCCAGCTTGCCTGTGACCCTGAGTGTGCCACCAGACAGTGGCAACTGGCCGGAAACAACCAGAAGAGACCCTGTACGGGCAACAGGTACGTAAGTGGCAACAGGCGCAGCCGCCTTGGGAAGATTCAGACCGAGAGCGGCAAGACGGGCAGAGGGTGTGTCAGACATGGACGTGTCTCCTTGCTGAGAGGGATGTCTTCCCTCAGCTGACCAGACGCAGCCTGCCACGCTCACGCGGGGGAAGATCACCGGGAATATCCAGTGGCAACATCGGATCCTCTTCGATCAGATGAGGATCTTCAGGCGCACTGTCGGGCAGGCGTTTGCCCAGATAGCTATCTGACAGCGCCCTGAATGCATAATCAAGCAGGGATGACGCATAAGCTGCTACCGGATCGCCCTCAACAGTGCCTGCCGGCCCGAAACGGGTATGGGCAAATTGCTCCACATAGGCAGCAAGCGGGGCACCATGCTGCAAACCGATCGTGACAGCCTGACCGACACTTTCCAGCAGACCCCGCACCATCGAACTTTCACGCCCGGGCGTCAGGGAAATTTCGCCAAGCGAACCATCTTCGTATTCGCCGGTACGCAGATACAGGCGATGTCCCCCAACAGCGGTACGTTGCGTAAAGCCCCCATGACGGGTCGGCAGGGGACGACGTGCACCGCGTTCCAGTCGTGCCGTCAGCGGCAGGGAAAGTCCCGGGTCGGGTCGGGAGGGCATACGATCGACAAAGCCGGTCAACGCGCGATGCATCGAGAGATGTGCTTCCGGTCCGGGCTGAGGAAGCGGATTGTTACCGAGCACGGCAGAAGCCAGAGCCGATTCAAGACTGAGCCCACGATGAGCAAGCCGCGACAGGGCGCTGGCGCGCAAATGACCGTCGGCACGCAAGGGAGAGAATATCGGCGCCAGACCACAGGATTCAACGCCAAGCAGTGCATCGACAGGACCGGGAAGAGAAAAGCCGGTCTCGATCAGCACCCGATTGGGCAGATCAGGCAGACTGTCTTCCATCTCGTCACGAATCTGACGTCCGGTAATCTCAAGCCCGGCAATCGGACAGGAGACAGGAGGCAGGGGAACCGGGCCTGCCCCCTGTCGCGCCAGAGAGGTTGCAAGCCAGCTCAGATAACAGGCTGCATCACGACCACGTTCACTGTCGTAATCGAGCCCCATGAGGGCGAGGCAGCTATCAAGATTGGTAAGGAGCAGCGTACCTGCCGGACCACCCAGAACGTTCTGTTCCGATGTCGCGCCTGATGGTGCATCAAAAAGAGGCAGCTCACCATTGAGCATCGGCCCGTTGACCGCATGCAGACGGCGCAATGCCGTACAGGCAAGGCGCAACGTCTCGACGAAACGCTCTCCCACAAAATCGCCTTCGTGCACGAACGCCGCCAGATTGACGACAAACCCGGCACGACGATCGACCTGACCCTGCCACAACCCGGCAAAAGGGGCGATCTGTCGTTCCAGCAAGGCGCCAGCCAGAGCCGGCCCCAGTCTGGAATTTGTGGTCTCCGCTTCACCGCACAGTGCAGGCAGTCCATCGATACGCTCAAGCCAGCGTGCGGCTTCGCTCGACAGGCGAAGTGCTCCTGTCGTGGTCGAAAGCTGCAGAAGCGCAATCGCCGCCTCGTCTTCCCAGCTGGCAGGAAGCGTTACAGCACGCAGGACGAGATCGTCAGGATCGGCAGCGACATGCGCAACGCGCATACGCACCCCGTTCCAATGGAGAAGCGTTGTCATGACTTGGAATCTAGGCGTCGAATCGGGGTGGGAAAAGGGGTATTCGACCGGACAGACAGGCGATAATGGTCCGCATAATGGGGATATGGTGGATAACATTCCCGACCCTCTGGCCGGGCGGGGTGATGGACGCTGGCAAGGGAAGCCTGTAGGATCGAGATTACATGTATTTCCTGCACTGCCTCTTCTGCGACCCAAGCCTGTGAGTTCCGAAATCCCATGAGTTCATTGCCTGGCGTTCGCCCCCGTCGCGATTTTCTCGAGCTGACAACCGGCTTTTTGGTCCTTGCCGCTCTGGCAGCACTTCTGGCTCTTGCTGTGCTCGGCCGCAGCCAGGGCGGTTCAGATGGCTATACGCTCCATGCCGTGTTCAATCAGATTGACGGGCTTTCGGTCGGATCGGATGTCCGTCTCGCGGGGATCACGGTTGGTCATGTAACAGCTGAGACAGTCGATCCTGCAAACTACCGCGCCAAGGTCAGCTTTACCGTGCGCAATGGTATTGCCCTGCCGACAGACAGCGCTGCCATCGTGACCTCTGACAGTCTCCTGGGGGGGAAGTACATTGCCCTCTCTCCCGGCGGGGATGAACAGAATCTCAAGGCAGGCGGCATTGTCTCGCAAACACAGGGCGCGATCAGCCTTGAACAGCTTCTGAGCAAATTCATCTTCTCAGTCACGGATTCACTCGACAAAAGCCACAAGGCCACTGCCCCATGAGCAGCCCCACCCTCTGGACAGATCGCCAGGGCAGCCCCATTGCCTGTGTCGAAAAGCTCAAGGTGCTGCGAGAAAACGAGACTGAGCTGCGCCAGAACTTGCAGGATGTCTTTGAAGACGCACTTCTGATGGGTGTGGATCCTGAAGCCATGCGTCGCCATCTGATCGAGATGATTGCAGCACTCAAGGAGCTTGGTGCATGAAAAAGGCTTCCTCTCGAAACAGGCTCTTTGTCGTTCTTCCCCTCCTGATGGCCCCCTGCCTGACACTGCGAGATGCGATCATATCGCCCGTCTGGGCTGCAGAGGCCGTTGCACCCCCTGTCATGTATCCTGCTGATCTGTGGCAGGGCCGCGGCGAAGCCGTTATCCGCATACTCAACCGCACCGATTCACACATTGAGACCCTGACTGTCCCCGTTGGCGGCCAGGCACAGTATCGTAGCCTGCATGTGGGTGTTACGCGCTGCGTCGAACGTCCTGAAACTCTTCCCCATGATGCCGCAGCCCTGATTACAACCACTGACGAGACGGATCCGGACACACATTATGAAGGATGGATCCTGGCCGAGGAGCCTTCGCTTACCGGATACAAAAGCGCGCTCTATGGCATCTCCATCGTGTCCTGCTCGGGACCGAAAGCCGATCCTTCTCTGGCTCCTCTGCCCCCATCCGTTCTGCCGACCCTCACCAGGGCAACTGCTGAAGGTGCCCAGAACCAGCCTGGCGATCTGGATGATCCCAACCACGCACCCACCGGACCGGGCGTCATGCCTTCCCAGAGCCCTCCCCGCGTTCCTGCGGGTTTTCCCGGCTCTCCCGGTTCTCTGCCAGGCAGGCCATCCACAGCACCAGCCAGTGGCCCTACAGCCCTGACCCCGCTGGGAGAGTCATCAGCCCCATCCCGCCCGACAGCTTCTGCAACACGACAAATACCGCAGCAAATGCCAAGACAGCTACCGCATCAGGAAAGCGGCGGCCCCACGCAACTCGCACCTCTCTCGGGTGGTACCGGACAGGCACTGCCACCACCTCAGCCTTACAATTGACGATTACGTGATTGAAATGGTCTCCTGACCATATTCTGATCAGATTTGAGGGCAATAACGCGGCTGTCCCCGCATTCCGGTGCAACTGCGTTTCTATGAGGAAGTTATCAGACTCATGACAACCCCCTCTCATCCGGCTCGCCCGTCATTCGAACAGAAAGCCCCTCCAGCCAGGAGTGCAGCTTTTCTGCTCGATTTTGACGGTACCCTGGTCGATATTGCACCGACCCCTGACTCTGTTCGGGTCGAACCCGGTCTCATCGATACCCTTCTTCACCTGAAGGAAGTCTGTGGCGGAGCCCTCGCCATTGTCACTGGCAGACCCATTGCACAGATCGATCACTTTCTTCCTGGCGTAGCGACAGCCATTGCCGGTGAACATGGCCTTACTCTGCGTCGCCATCCCGGCATTCCTGAAGAACCCGTCACAGCCACACCACTCCCAGAAGAATGGCTCGATCAGGCCCGGATGCTTGTGGCCAGTACGCCCAATACAGCAATCGAACACAAGAAAGCCGGTCTGGTGCTTCATTATCGTGGCAACCCCGATGCCGAACACTCCTTCAGGACAGCTATAGAGACGTGGCTGGCCGGTCAGGACCAGTTCGAAATCCATCCATCCAAAATGGCATGGGAGATTCGTCTCGCTGGCATTCACAAAGGCAAGGCGGTTGAAGCTCTCATGACACAGTCGCCATTTGCAGGCCGTGTACCCGTTTTCGTCGGTGATGACGTGACCGATATGGACGGAATCCGTGCGGCCCGCGCCATGGGAGGCTATGGCTATCTCATCCCCGATGATTTTCCGACAGGCCATGATTTCCGGACCTGGCTTGCCCGCTATGGGGAGAATGCCTGATGGGTCGCCTTGTTGTTGTTTCCAATCGCGTACCGGCGCCCCGCGAACGCAGTCAGCCCGCAGGCGGCCTTGCCGTCGGTGTACGGGATGCGGTGCGTGGTACTGAAAGCCTCTGGTTTGGCTGGTCCGGCCGTCATGCCAGCCAGTCCAAAGATCAGACGCCAAAGCTCGATACCCATGATGGCTGTACCTATGCCACAATCGATCTGACACGCAGCCAGTACGAGCATTTCTACGAAAATTTCTCCAACGGTCTGCTCTGGCCGCTTTGCCATTATCGTATCGGAATTATCGATTACAAGCGCCTTGACTACAAGATCTACCGTGAGGTCAATGCTCTTTTCGCTGATCAGCTTGTCCCTCTGCTGCGCGATGACGATACGATCTGGATTCACGACTATCATCTCTTCCCCCTGGGCGCGAAACTGCGCAGACGTGGGGTCAAAGCCAAGATCGGATTCTTTCTTCACATTCCCTTTCCGCCGTGGAGTGTGACACGCGTCCTGCCCTGCGCCGAAGAGATGCTGCGGGAAATGGCTGCCTATGATCTGATCGGCGTGCAGACTGTCGAGGATGCCCGCAATATGGACGGGTGTTTCGAAGCCAATAATCTGCCCAGACGTGCTGCCCATTTTCCTATCGGCATCGACCCGGTCGAATTTGGCGAACAGGCCATCCAGAACGTCATGGCCGAGGAAGTGCAACGCCTCCAGGCCTCCCTGCGGGGACGCAAGCTCATTCTTGGTGTCGATCGCCTTGATTATTCCAAGGGTATTCCCGAGCGTATCCATGGCTACGAGACCTTCCTGAACCGCTACCCCGAGCACAAGGGCGAGACAGTTCTGCTCCAGATTACCCCGGTCTCACGCGCCGGTGTTGCCAGCTATCGCGCCCTGCGTCGCGAACTCGACGAGATGGCAGGCCATATCAATGCCATGCATGGTAATTTCGACTGGTCACCTATCCGCTACCTCACCCAGTCCGTACCCAGAGAAGTTCTGGCCGGGTTCCATCGCATTGCCGACGTTGCTCTTGTAACGCCGTTACGTGACGGCATGAATCTGGTGGCAAAGGAGTTCGTGGCTGCCCAGAGCCCGGATAATCCCGGAGCGCTCATTCTCTCGTCTCTGGCAGGTGCCGCGCCCGAGATGGACGAAGCGCTTATGGTGAACCCCTATGATCGCGAGGGTATCGCCGACGCCATTCATGCTGGAATCACAATGAGTCTTGAAGAGAGACAAAGACGCTGGCAGGCTCTGCATCGTGATGTGACCCAGAATACGGCAGCCAACTGGGCCGATCGCTTTCTTGAAATGCTCAGAGAGACCGAAAGACAGGAATGATTGCGCGACTGACTGGTGGATTACTGTTTCTCGCCGGTTTTACCGCGCTCTTCATAGCCTATTGGGCAGAGCATATTCTTGGCTACGCGCCTTGTGAACTCTGCCTGATCGAGCGTGCCCCGTGGCGTATTGTCGCTTTTCTGGGAGTGATTGCCTTGCTCATTCCCGGGATGGTCGGATTCTGGGCAACCGTTCTCTCTCTGCCGGCTCTGGCCGCCGCCGTTATGCTGGCGGGGCTCCATAACGGTGTTGAACAGAAATGGTGGGAAAGTCCTCTGCCTGCCTGCCATGCTCCCGTCTTCCATGCCGGTAGCAGTTTTCGGGAAAGACTGGCCTCCATGCCCATGCGCCCGGCCAAACCGTGTGATGACCCGACCTATCTCTTTCATCTACCCGTCTCGATGACTGTTCTTGGTGGTATTGCTGCGGCACTTCTTTTCATCGTTATAAGCTACAGCGTCGTTCTCCAGGCACGACGCTGGCATGCTGAACGCTAGGAATATCTCGCGACAATCTGTTCCGGATGCGCAAAAAAATCCTTTCCGGTCCACCTCGTTTTGCTGACGGGGAAATCTCTTCCGTACGGAAGCAGATGGCAGATTGCCAATCGTACAGCGGAAATGACAAGTCTCAGATAACAGCTCACGCTTTTTTCACTACCATAGTGACTGTTTGATAATTCCGTTGATAGACGGCCAGATATTTTCCATATAGAAATAGTAAACAAGTTAATTAAATTTGTTTCCGTAACAAGAATTCTCCGGTAATTCAGCGTCAGAACCGGACAGAATACGATAAAATACATAATATCTTTTGTTCGAATTCCCTCGTATCCGACAATAAATGTTCCCGGCTGCAGGTAGTATTTCGCTAGGGGTATATAGGTATGAAATCCCTGAATAAATTCGACTATATAATCATTGGCGCAGGTTCTGCCGGGTCGGTTCTCGCTACCCGGATTATTCAAGCCAATATGGGCTCGGTATTACTGCTTGAAGCAGGAGGCTCAGACCGCAATCTCTTCGTTCACATGCCAGCTGCCGTAGGCAAGGTCATTCCCACCAAAACCTGGGCCTATCAGACCGAACCGGATGTCCAGACCGGTGAGCGATCAATGACGGTCGCACAAGGCAGGATTCTGGGTGGCAGCAGTTCGGTCAACGGGATGATCTATATCCGAGGTCAGAAGGCCGATTACGATAGCTGGGCTGCACAGCATGGATGTTCAGGGTGGAGCTATAACGATCTGCTTCCCTATTTCATCAAATCCGAAAGAAATGAGAGCCTGAGCGGCACGTTACACGGGATCAAGGGACCACTACCCGTCAGTGAGAACCGCTACAGGCATTCGCTGACGGGGGCATTCATCAGGGCGGGTCAGGAATTTGGCCTACCCTATGTCAATGATTTCAACGCTACAGACCAGACCGGCATTGGCTATTTCCAGACGACCACACTCAGAGGCGCGCGCGCCAGCACGGCTCAGACCTATCTCAAATCTGTCGCTGACAAAGCCGAGCTCACGCTTGTCCTGAATGCACTGGTCACAAAGGTAGAGGTGAAGGGACATAAAGCCACTGGCGTCAGTTTCATCCAGGACGGGCGGGAACAGACAGTCGAGGCTCGAAGCGAGATCATCGTTTCTGCAGGTGCTATCGGCTCACCCAAAATTCTCATGCTTTCAGGCATTGGCGTGCCAGAACACCTGCGCGATGTTGGCATATCTCCTCTCATGGATCTGCCGGTCGGCCGTGACCTGCAGGATCACCTGCATATGTCGATCAACGCGACGACGAAACACCCGACAAGTCTTTATGGTCAGGACAGGGGCCTCAAGGCACTTCGCAACGGCATTGAATGGCTTGGCTTCCGGTCTGGTGTCGTCACCTCCAATATTCTTGAGGGCGGCGCCTTTATCGACACGACCGGACAGGAACAACCCGATGTTCAGATCCATTTTCTGCCCGTGCTTGATAGCTGGGACGATCCGGACGGGGTCGGCAAAGGCCGGACACATGGCTTGACTCTCAAGGTCGGCCACCTGCAGCCGAAATCACGGGGAGAAGTCCGTCTGGCCAGCGCGGATCCCCGTATGTTGCCGCTGATCCATGCCAATTATCTCCATCACCCTGATGACCTGCCCGGCCAGCTTCGCGCGGTCCTCACCGGGCTGCGCTTTCTGAAGATGCCATCCCTGAGAAACGAGATCGGAGCTGTTTTCTCCCCTGACAGGATCGAGGCCCGGGATGAAGAGGGCCTGCGCCGTTACATCCGCCAGGGATGCAAGACAACCTATCATCCGATCGGAACCTGTCGCATGGGCGTCGATCCGAAACATTCGGTCGTTGACCTGACACTCCGGGTTCACGGCGTTGAAAACCTGCGTGTTATCGACAGCTCTGTCTTCCCGCAAATCGTGAGTGGCAACACCAACGCCCCGACCATCGCCGTTGCGGAAAAGGGGTTCGATCTTCTGCGATCGTCACTGTGAACCAGCAGAGGGCCCGTTCACTGGGTTTCTCTCGCCAGCAAGGACATATAGCGCCATGAGTCTCGTATCTCTGCTTCCGGAAGTTCGACAGTTCCTTGAACGCGAGCATGGTTTTTATATTGATGGACGCCACCAGCCTGCCAATGGCAAGGAGCGGATCGATGTAACCAATCCTGCCAATGGTCAGGTCATCACCAGTATTGCCGAGGCTGATGCCGAAGATGTCGAGCGTTGTGTGCGCTCGTCACGCAAGGCATTTGAAGGAAGCTGGGCCAACACCAGTCCCGACGAACGTGGAGCTTTCCTTCTCCGGCTCGCCGATCTGTTCATAAAGCACCGGGAAGAGCTGGCGCAGCTCGAAAGCCTGCAATCGGGCAAACTCATCCAGATGTCGCGCGGCTTTGAAGTGGATATGGCAATCCGCTTTTTACGGTATTACGCAGGATGGGCAACCAAAATTACAGGTGAGACTATTCAGCCCTCCCTGCCTTCGATGAATGGTGAGCATTACACAGCCTTTACACGTCGCGATCCGATCGGGGTGGTGGTCGGCGTCATACCGTGGAATTTTTCTATCCTGATTGCGGTATGGAAATTTGCATCTGCCCTTACCACCGGGTGTACGTCGATCATCAAACCATCGGAATATACCCCCCTGACCATGCTGCGGATTGCCGAGCTTGCCAGTGAGGCTGGTCTGCCGGATGGCGTGCTGAATGTCGTCACCGGAGGGGGGAAAGTCGGCGCATCCCTGATTGCTCATCCCGGCACCGACAAGGTGAGTTTCACCGGATCGGTGCCAACGGGCATCTCTATCGGCAAAAGTGCACTGGAAGCCAAACTGACCCGCGTCACGCTGGAACTGGGCGGCAAGAACGCTGTCGGATTCCTGCCGGATATTGATATCGACAGAGCGGTCGCCGGAATCATCGAGGCCGGGTTTATCAATCAGGGACAGATCTGCGCAGCAGGCGAGCGCTTCTATCTTCCGCGGGCACATATGGATGACATCCTGGCGGCACTTTCCAAAAAGCTCACAACCTTCGTGCCGGGAGATCCTTTTGACGAGCAGGCTGCTCTGGGGCCACTGGCCAACCGGCAACATTTCGAAAAGGTAACCGGTTTTTTTGACCGTGCCCGTCAGGAAGGTGATCAGATCATTTGCGGGGGCAAGGCCTTCGAACGGCCGGGCTACTATGTCGAACCGACCTTGATACGCGCTACAACTCCCCAAGCCGCCCTCCTGCAGGAAGAGACATTCGGTCCAATCGGCACATTTCTCGCTTATGACGACGAAGAGGAACTCGTTTCTCTCATGAATAATTCCGATTTTGGTTTGTCTGCCAGTCTCTGGACCGACAATCTCTCCAAGGCCATGCGCATGGTCCCCCGCATCAGGGCCGGCACGGTATGGGTAAATATGCATACACTTCTCGATCCTGCCGTACCGTTTGGTGGGATACGCTCCTCAGGGCTTGGTCGCGAATTCGGAAGTGCATTCATCAACGACTATACCGAACTCAAGTCGGTTATCGTTCGATATTGAGAGTGTAAGTATTTTTCAACATAAAATACTTACATATAATAAATATATTGAACTTTACTGTGGCATTATGGGTATCTGAGCGATTGCCATAGTGCCATCGCCGCATAGGAACGCATGTCAGGGAAGGTGTCCTGTTCCCTTCTTGAATATCCTGCAGGGAGATACTTCAGTTCTTTGTATCTCCATGCAGCATTATGGGCGTCTTCTGTTATTCGGCTGGAGAAGTCTGATCAGACAACGGCCTGCGCGCCAGCATGTCCAGCTGGGTCTTGATTTCCTGCACGAAACGCGAATGACGCACACAGAAAAGAAAAATTTTCAGCAACCGGCGTGCTGCCTGACGGCAAGGGCGCTGCACCTGTATTAGCAGGATATAACGGTCTTCGTCTGTATCATTGGCAACGAAATGGGGAAACGTATCGTCAAAAAGCAGCGATTCACCCTCATTCCAGGAATAGGTATGGGTCTTGTTCTCCCCCTCAATGGTAATATGACACGCTTCCCGGTTTTTCGGGATTTTCAGTGCCAGATGATAGACGAAGGTTCCCTTGGTCATGCCGACATGACGCGGGATACGACAGCCAGGTTCGAGAACAGAGAAACTGGCGGTTACTAGGTTGGGAATCTGGCGCAAAAGATCGTTGGTACGGGGTGCACGCTGGCAGTTTTCCTCACAACGATATCCATATCCCTCGAAAAAAAAGGAACGCCAGCGCCTATCGCCGGCAATACGGCCATGCTGACGCGAAATCTCACCGAGCGAAGGAATATCTTCGGCGCGAATACGCACAGCCTCATCCCGTATGGTCTCCCAGTTGCGTTCGAGCAGACTTACCCAGGGGAAAAATCGTGCATCAATCAGAGCCGTATGGGGGATAAGGGAATTACGAATGATGAAGCGATCAATTGCAGGACGTATATCCTTGCCAATCTGGTAGAGAGATTTACCAATAAAGGGTAGTTTCCATCCATTGTCGCTGACTCTCTTGCCAAGATAATCCATCACGCTCCCCTGTTCATTTTCTTGTTGAGAACGGACATTCGAATACTATTTTCGCATTCATCTTGTATATGTTTCAGGTTCTTTTTTCACCTCTGAACCATTCACGAATATCAATACAGAGTACGCGATATTTTCCTGTGCAGGGCAGAGTGATCAGTCTCTCGTCCAACTGGTATCAAGGCCCTCAGGGCGTTTCCTGCTTCAGACAGAATGATCCGGACAGGAAGACCAGAATCCATGAAATACAATGCTCATATGGCTGTTAATGCCAATTAATGGTTAGAAATATCACTTCTTGCCATAAAACCCCCAAGAGATAATTATTTAGTAAAGGTCTTTCTGATTTTTTTGCTATCAGAACATGTTTGGCACGAGTTTTGCACGGGAAAGAATATACCTTCGGACAAAGGGTCCGGAGAGCAGAAAGGATCTTTCCATGTTCGGTTTCGCCAAGTCTTTCATCGCCGCAGCCAGTCTCTTCACGCTCATTGCTCAGCCTGCTCTGGCAGAACATCGCATTGTACCGGACAACAACAGCGTCCAGATCGATGTCTCACATGTGTCTCTCCAATCCGATCGCGACTGGAACCGTATGGCAGATGCCATTCATGACAAGGCAGCTGAAATCTGCGAACGCGATACCGGGGCCAGCGATCGTCGTGCTGCTGATGTCGAGGAATGCACCCAGGCTGCCTATGACAATGCTGTGCAGCAGATGCGTGATATCTATGCCCGCCGCGTTGCAACAAGCCAGACCCGTCTGGCTCGTTCATGAGTACAGAAGCGCTAGAGCGCGCGCGGCAGAAGAATGACGAAGCACGCTCCGACGACACGACCTGCTTCGTCATACCTGTTTTCGGCATGAAGTGTGCCATGAAGCGCTTCGATAATCTGCCTGCTTATGGCAAGACCAAGACCTGAATGCTGACCGAAATTCTCGGTCTGGGGACGTTCTGAATAAAAACGGTCAAAAATATCCTCGAGCTTGAGCGGAGGAATACCCGGCCCTTCATCACTGACTGTAATACGGATCTGCCTGTCTACGGGCCGCATGAACAGCGTGATCCGCCCACGTGGCGGAGAAAAGGAAATTGCATTACCGATCAGGTTACGCAGTACCTGTACCAGGCGGTCTTCGACCGCCAGCACCCGCAAGGGATGCGCTGCATCGTCATGAGAATCATCCAGAACAAGAATCGCATCTTCAGGCTTGCGTGTTGTCTGGTGCATCTCTGTCAGGATGGAAAGCAACATCCCTACAGCCACAGGTTCCGAGCGCGTACGAGACAGCTCAGCATCAATACGGCTGGCATCGGCGATATCAGTAATCAATCTGTCCAGACGCCTCACATCGTTATTGATAATGGCGAGAAGCCTGGTCTGACGCTCCCTGTTTTCAATACGTGGCAGGGTTTCGATGGCCGATCGGATGGAAGAAAGCGGGTTCTTGATTTCGTGACTGACATCGGCAGCAAAACGCTCGATCGCATCCATACGCGCCCAGAGCGCCAGAACACTGCCGCGCAAGGCCCTTGCCAGAACACCGATTTCATCACGACGCACCAGCAGCGATTCAGGCACCGTATCGGCTCGCCCAGACACATCACGCATATCATGAGAAGCGACAGCCAGACGAAGCAGAGGGCGCGCGATCGTAATCGAGAGATACCATGAGAGCAGTACTGTCACGGCCATGGCTGCGAGAAAGAGGGAAAGGATCGAAGAGCGCACGGCAAAGAGCGATCGATCGACCTCCTGCGCCTGTCGTGTCAGCTGGATGATCCCGACCGTCTGTCCGTCATGAATGACAGGCTCCGCCACAGTAATGACAAGCTCGTGATCCGGAGTGCGCCTGATATAGGGAGCGGCCTCGGCTCCGCGGTATTCGCCAGCTGATCGCAAGGGCGGCGGCGTGTCCTGCGTCTCCAGCATCACAATGCCTTCACGAGATGACAGGGGCAGGAGCGACAACAGCCATTCATAGGCAATCTCGACGCCATTATTACGAGGCGGTTGCCAGCGGGGCGGCGGAACCGGCTCTCCTGTCGCACGGGATCGTCCCTTGCGATCACGGCGCACAAGCGCAGCCTCGTTTAGGCTATCGGCAACAAGAGTGCCGTCAGGTCCGACCAGACGCGCACGCACATTCGGACTCGGTTCGGTCAGACGCAGGAGAAGCGGACGGGCCTGCGCCCCGTCGAGCATGAATTCCGCACCCGGAAAAGGATGGCGCGCCGGATCACGCACCACGGCAATCTGCCCCATGGCGGCGGCATAGATATGGGCCTGCTCGCGCAGGGCATTTACATCTGTTTCAAGAAGGCTGTTCTGAAAATCGTTCAGAAACAGCAAGGTCACGGCCAGAATGGCCAATGGCAATGTATTGAGCAGAAAAATGCGTCGCATGAGCGGCGACGCAAAGCCAGGCATGCGAAAGCGGCGTACCGATGGCTTGCCGTCACGCCCTGCCTCAAGAGCCAGCGTATCGCCATGACGAAACGACCGCCTGTGAAGGCGCCTGAACGCCTGAAAGAACGAACCGGGGGCGCCCCTGCGCGACCGCCTGCCGAAGGATTCACGCTCGGGCATGGCCGGTCAGTCTT
Organism: Papilio alexanor hazarajatica; assembly: GCA_018246295.1. Classification (NCBI taxonomy): domain Eukaryota; kingdom Metazoa; phylum Arthropoda; class Insecta; order Lepidoptera; family Papilionidae; genus Papilio; species Papilio alexanor. Next base: position 101,628 of record DWLR01000005.1, on the reverse strand, counting down.
CCTTGTAACGATAGCCTATGCCGTAAAGAGTCTCGATCTGGTTGAAATTGTCGTCGATCTGCCTGAATTTCTTGCGTACGCGCTTGATATGGCTGTCGATCGTGCGGTCATCCACATAGATATTCTCGCCATAGGCGGCATCAATAAGCTGATCACGTGATTTCACCATACCGGGGCGCAAGGCCAGAGCCTTGACCAGAAGAAATTCGGTCACTGTCAGCATGATATCCTGACCTGCCCAGAGACATTGATGACGCGTCTCATCAAGGGTCAGACTGCCACGTACGATGGCGGCCCCTGCTGTGGCGACACCGCTGCCCTCAGCACGGCTGGCATCCTGACGACGCAGCAGCGCACGGATACGCTCCAGCAAAAGACGCTGTGAAAACGGCTTGGTAATATAATCGTCAGCACCAAGACGCAGTCCCATGAGCTGGTCGAGTTCCTCGTCTTTCGAGGAGAGGAAGATAACCGGCAGGGCCGAACGTGCCCGCAGCCGCTGGAGCAGCTCCATGCCGTCCATGCGAGGCATCTTGATATCGAGCACGGCAAGGCTGACCGGCCGCGCCTGAATCCCCTGCAGGGCAGCTTCGCCATCCGTATAGGTGTGAACCACAAATCCTTCGGCTTCCAGGGTCATCTGGACCGATGTGAGGATATTGCGATCATCATCCACCAGGGCGATGGTGTGCTTTGTCGTCTCCATGCGCGATGTATCCGCCTTCAATTTCTGCCTGTTGCCAATAACAGGGGGGTTGGCATATGGCTTGTGGCAGCCACCTATATCTTACCATGCGGCTGCGCCCAAGACGGGGCAGTCGAAACGGTCGGACATCCAGGGATGGTCGATCGGTGTCTCTCGTGGCTTCTCGCGGCCATACTCGCCCCGACTCGGGGGAGTTCGCCTGAAGCTGACCCTATGATGCCCGGTCACACCGGGCCAGATTTTTCGAGGTTGCAACCAGGATGACCACAGAAAACCCGCTGCATGAAGAGCAGAACGACACACCCGCTCCCGAAGCGACAGAGTCTCAGGCCGAGGCACAGACGCCTGAGGCTCGCATTGCCGAGCTGGAAGCACAGGTCGAGGAATTCCGTGACAAATGGATGCGTTCCGAGGCCGAGATGCAGAATTACCGCACGCGTGCCAAGCGCGAAGTTGAGGATGCACGCCAATACGCCGTTCAGAAATTCGCGAAGGATGTCGTCGAAGCCGCTGAAAACCTGCAACGTGGTCTCGCCTCTCTTCCGGCCAGAACCGAAAACGAGGAAGGTCTTGTCAGCAAGCTGCGCGAAGGCTTCGAGAGCACGGAACGTTCCTTCCTCGGCATTCTTGAACGCAACGGCATCACCTGCCAGCATCCGGTCGGCGAAACCTTTGACGCCAATCTGCATCAGGCCATGGCAGAGCAGCCAAGCGACGATCATGCCGATGGCACGGTAATGCAGGCCTGGACACCAACCTGGACGCTGAATGGCCGCCTGCTCAAGCCTGCAATGGTTGTCGTCGCCAGAGGTGGCAACAAAGCTGCAGAATGAGGGTTGAAACCCTTCTACAGGCCTCCTAGATTTTACCTGTAACCCGCCCCTGCTGAAGCAGGGAGACGAAAACAAGGGTGTTGCCCGGTGCCTGAATGGGCCGGACAGCACCGCTGAAAGGACTGAAGTATGAGCAAAGTCATTGGTATTGACCTTGGCACCACAAACTCTTGCGTCGCAATCCGCGAAGGCGATGAGACCAGGGTTATTGAAAACAGCGAAGGTGCACGCACGACGCCGTCAATGGTCGCCTTTACCAGCAATGGTGAGCGTCTGGTCGGTCAGGCCGCGAAGCGTCAGGCTGTCACAAACCCTTCCGATACGCTGTATGCTGTCAAGCGTCTGATCGGCCGTCGCTATGACGACCCGACCGTCGCTAAGGACAAGGAAATGGTCCCGTACGAAATCGTACGTGGCGATAACGGCGATGCCTGGGTCAGCGCCCGTGGTGAAAACTATGCGCCGTCGCAGATCTCGGCTTTCGTGCTGGGCAAGATGAAGGAAACCGCCGAGGCCTATCTCGGTGAGACCGTCTCCCAAGCCGTCATCACGGTTCCGGCCTACTTCAATGACGCCCAGCGTCAGGCAACACGCGATGCCGGTCGTATCGCTGGTCTTGAAGTGCTGCGTATCATCAACGAGCCGACGGCCGCTGCTCTGGCCTATGGCCTCGGCAAGCGCGATTCCGGCACGGTAGCTGTTTATGACCTTGGTGGTGGCACGTTCGACGTGTCAATCCTCGAGATCTCCGACGGCGTCATCGAAGTGAAGTCCACCAATGGTGACACCTTCCTTGGCGGTGAAGATTTCGACAATCGCATCATTGGTTACCTGGCAGACGAGTTCAAGCGCGATCAGGGTATCGACCTGCGCGGCGACAAGCTGGCGCTGCAGCGCCTGAAGGAAGCTGCTGAAAAGGCGAAGATCGAGCTTTCCTCCTCCAAGGAAACCGAAATCAACCTGCCCTTTATCACGGCTGACGCTTCGGGTCCGAAGCATCTCGTGGTCAAGCTGAGCCGCGCCAAGCTGGAAAGTCTGGTTGATGATCTGGTCCAGCGTACACTTGGTCCGTGCCGTGCAGCTCTGAAGGACGCCTCGGTTACCCCCGCTGAGATCGACGAAGTCATCCTCGTCGGCGGCATGACGCGTATGCCTAAAGTCATCGAGACGGTTAAGCAGTTCTTCGGCAAGGAACCTGCCCGCAACGTCAATCCTGACGAAGTGGTGGCTATCGGTGCCGCTGTTCAGGGCGCCGTGCTCAAGGGCGACGTCAAGGACGTTCTTCTGCTCGACGTAACCCCGCTGTCGCTGGGCATCGAGACGCTGGGTGGTGTCTTCACCCGTCTGATCGACCGTAACACGACGATCCCGACCAAGAAGAGCCAGACCTTCTCGACCGCTGATGACAACCAGAGCGCTGTGACCATCAAGGTCTATCAGGGTGAGCGCGAAATGGCAGCAGACAACAAGCTGCTGGGCAATTTCGACCTTACGGGCATTGCTCCCGCCCCGCGTGGCGTGCCCCAGATCGAAGTCACGTTCGATATCGACGCCAACGGTATCGTCAATGTGTCGGCCAAGGACAAGGCGACAGGCAAGGAACAGCAGATCAAGATCCAGGCTTCTGGTGGTCTGTCTGACTCCGATATCGACCGCATGGTGAAGGAAGCCGAGGCGAATGCCACGGCAGACAAGGCCAAGCGCGAGATGGTCGAGCAGCGTAACAGCGCCGAAGCCCTGATCCATCAGACCGAGAAGTCTCTGACTGAAGCCGGTGACAAAATCCCTGCTGCCGACAAGACTGAAGCGGAAGCCGCTGTTGCAGCCACCCGTGAAGCCATGAATGGCAGCGACGCCGAAGCTCTGAAATCGGCTACAGAACGTCTGACCCAGGCCGCCATGAAAATCGGCCAGGCTGTCTATGCCCAGTCACAGGCAGAAGAGGGCGCCGCTCCTGGTGAAGCCCATGCCGCCAAGGACGAAAATGTGGTCGATGCCGATTTCGAAGACGTGGACGACCACAAGAAGCACTGAGCTCCATACACTAAAGGGTCTCTGACCCTTTACAGGGAAGCTTGCCGCTTTCAACGCCCGTCCTTCCGCTGGAGGGGCGGGCGTTTCGACGTTCTGGATCGCCCCCTGACATTTCATTAACAGGATCTGATCCGCGCCCCTTGACCCCTGGATCTCCTGACGAGGACTCCCATGGCCACCAAAGTCGATTTTTACGCTGTTCTCGAAGTCGAGCGCACAGCCACTGCCGAAGAGCTCAAGAAAGCCTATCGCAAGCAGGCTATGCGCTATCATCCTGACCGGAATCCCGGAGATGAGACGGCAGAGCATAAATTCAAGGAAATCAACGAGGCCTATGACATTCTGAAAGACGAGCAGAAACGCGCTGCCTATGACCGGTTCGGTCATGCCGCCTTCGAAAATGGCGGTATGGGCGGCGGCGGCGGTTTCGGCGGTTTCGGGGGGGGGGGCCTCGACGATATCTTCGAAATGTTCGGTGACATGATGGGTGGCCGCCGTGGCGGACGCCGCCGGACGGGCAATGATGTGCAGGTCCAGGTCGAGATCACTCTGAGCGAGGCCTATTCGGGTATCAAGAAACCTGTCGAGATCCGTACACGTATTGCCTGCGAAAGCTGCCATGGCACGGGCTCTGCAGACAGCAATGCCGGTGATACGACTTGCCCGACCTGTCATGGTGCGGGTGCCGTGCGGGCGCAGCAGGGATTTTTCCTGGTCGAACGCCCCTGTCCGACCTGTCATGGCTCAGGCAAGGTCGTCAAGAATCCGTGCAAGAGCTGCCGTGGTTCCGGCACGACAGAACAGACACGTACGCTGGAAATCGCCATTCCGCCCGGTGTTGAAGATGGCACACGCATACGTCTGACAGGTGAAGGTGAAGCCGGTGGCAATGGTGTACAACCGGGTGATCTCTACGTACACGTCTCTGTCGGCGGCAGTGATATCTTCCAGCGCGACGGCGCCAACATCTATTGCCGTGTGCCTCTGCGCATGACCCAGGCAGCACTCGGTACGGAAATCGAAGTGCCAGTCATCGACGGCACCCGCACCAGGGTCAAAATTCCGGCAGGGACACAGACTGGCGAGAATTTCCGTCTGCGTGGCAAGGGTTTCTCGGTCCTGCGCTCAAGTGCACGCGGTGACATGTATATCCAGGTCGCCGTCGAGACGCCGCATCATCTGAGCCCGCGCCAGAAGGAACTGCTCGAGGAATTTGAAGCCGAAGCCGGCGAGACACAGGATCAGGAAAAGGCCAATCCGGAGCATACCGGGTTCTTTGCCAAGGTCCGGGATTTCTTCGAAGGGAAGTAAACAGCATGCGTATCGGGATTGCGGGTATCACAGGGCGTCTTGGCTCGCTTTGTGCCGAGGAGATCGAGAGTATGCCTCTCGCCCCCGAAACACTTTCGGGTGGACTGGCCCGCAAACCCAATGCATCCCGCCGTATCGTGACCGACCCGGCTGTGCTTGCTGCACGCAGTGACGTCATTATAGACGTCAGCAGCCCGGAGGCCACCTGCGCCAATGCCAGCGCCTTCGCTCAGGCAGGATGTGCCTGGGTGATCGGCACTACCGGCTTCAATACCGCGCAGGAAGAGGCCATTGCCGATGCTGCGCGTCATATCCCCGTGCTCAGGGCTGCCAATTTTGCGCCCGGCCTGACTTTACTGCTCGATCTGGCACGTCAGCTCGGTGCCAAGCTTCCTGCCGATGAATATGACGCTGAAATTCTGGAGACCCATCATCGTCAGAAGCGCGATGCCCCCTCTGGCACGGCGTTGGCGATAGGGGAGCAATTTGCCAAAGGCCGCAAGGTCGCACTTCCTGATGTAACCGAAATCGACCGCTCAGGGCTGCGCGGCGAAGGAGCAATCGGTTTTGCCTCGTTACGCGCCGGTCAGATTGTAGGGGAACACAGCCTGATCCTGACTTCGGGTACCGAACAGATTACCCTGTCCCATCGCGCTTTTGATCGACGTGTCTTTGCACAGGGAGCCGTGAAAGCTGCGCGCTGGATTGCTGGTAAACCGGCAGGATTATATAACATGACCGAAATATTCAGAGACTGAGACCGGCCACATTTCTGCCCAAACCATAACAAACTCTTGACCCCCGTAGCTTTATGCCTCTAAGGACAGCCCTCTCTTGCGGTACGGGCGCAGGCTGTCGCGCGTCCGCTGTTTTTTCTTTCACTCATTCCCTGCGAGGTCCCTGAGTGCGTAACTACGGCGAATTTCTCTTTACATCGGAATCCGTTTCTGAAGGTCATCCGGACAAGGTCTCCGACAGGATCAGCGATACTGTTCTGGACGCTTATCTCGAGGCTGACCCGGAAGCCCGCGTTGCGTGCGAAACCCTCTGCACCACCAACCGCGTCGTTCTGGCCGGTGAAGTCCGTGGCCCGGCTTCGATTACCAGCGAATTGCTGATCGAACGCGCACGCGCTGCCATCAAGGATATCGGCTACGATCAGGAAGGTTTCTCCTGGAAAAACGCTGAAATCACCTCGCTGCTTCACGCGCAGTCCGCTGACATTGCCGTCGGCGTCGATAGTGCCGGTGAGAAGGATGAGGGCGCAGGCGATCAGGGCATCATGTTCGGCTTCGCCACGCGCGAGACCGAGCATCTGATGCCGGCCCCGCTCTATTACGCCCAGTCGATCCTCGAAAAGGTTCGTGACTATCGCAAGAGCGGCCATGCCCTGGGCGTCGGTCTGCTGCCGGATGCCAAAAGTCAGGTCACACTGCGCTATGTCGATGGCAAGCCCGTCGGTGCGACCTCGGTCGTGATCTCGACTCAGCATATTGAAGGCATGCGCCAGAACACCATTCGCGAAATGCTGCGCGAAGTGGTTCGTGAAACCCTGCCGGAAGGCTGGATGTGCCCGGAAGAAGAATTCTACGTCAATCCGACGGGTAATTTCGTGATTGGTGGTCCCGATGGCGATGCAGGCCTGACAGGTCGCAAGATCATTGTTGACACCTATGGTGGTGCAGCCCCCCATGGTGGTGGTGCCTTCTCGGGCAAGGACCCCACCAAGGTCGACCGTTCGGCTGCCTATGCCGCGCGTTACCTCGCCAAGAACGTTGTTGCTGCCGGTCTGGCCGATCGCTGCACCATCCAGCTTAGCTACGCCATTGGCGTGTCCAAGCCACTTTCGGTCTATGTCGATCTCGATGGCACGGGCAAGGATATCGACGAGGCCCGCCTCGGCAAGCTGCTGAACGAGCTGGTTGATCTCTCACCGCGCGGCATCCGCAAGCATCTGCGCCTGAACCGTCCGATCTATGTGCCGACTTCGGCCTATGGTCATTTCGGCCGCGTTCCCGATCCGGTGCTGGACAACTTCACCTGGGAGCAGACCGATCTGGTCAGCTCGCTGCACGGCGCCCTCAACCGCTGAGGTCCCCAACTGTCTGACACGTCTCTGAAGTCCCAGCCTGAGCGACTTTACGGTCGCCAGCGCGGGCACCCGCTGCGCGCCCGCCAGCAGCGCCTTCTCGACGAGGCGCTGCCACGGCTCCGCCTTAACCTCGAACAGGCCACCGACCCGAAAGCCGCCTTTACAGGCGCGGTAGTCGATGCGGTCTGGCTCGAAATCGGTTTTGGCGGTGGCGAGCATGCGCTCGACCAGGCTGAGCGCAACCCGAATGTGGGCTATATCGCCGCCGAAGTCTTTGAAAACGGGCTCTGCTCCCTCATGTCCCGCATCGTGCCGGAAGGTGAGGAAGACAGCATCACGCCGCCGGATCACTTCCGTATCTGGCCCGATGATGCCCGCCAGCTTCTCAAGGCTCTGCCCGATGGCTGCCTTGATCGCGCCTATCTGATGTTCCCTGATCCGTGGCCCAAGGCGCGCCATGCTAAGCGTCGCTTCATCCATCCAGAGAATATTCGCGAACTGGCCCGCCTGCTGAAGCCCGGCGCTATCTGGCGCGTTGCCAGCGATCACCCCGTCTATCAGGACTGGGTTTTCGAGATCATGGGTGCGCAGAACCTGTTCGACGCGCCCCCGCCCGCACAAGGTGAGCGCCCCGAAGGCTGGTCGCCCACACGCTATGAAGCCAAGGCCTACCGCGAAGGCCGCGTGCCGTTCTACTGGACGTTCACGCGACGCGGTGCCTGACACCGAGTTGGACCGGAACACCGTATGAGCACGCAAATCGAACGCGAGGAAATGGAATTCGACGTGGTAATCGTCGGTGGCGGCCCTGCCGGGCTCTCCGCTGCGATCCGCCTGCGTCAGCTCATGCCCGAGGCCACGGTCTGTCTGGTTGAAAAAGGCAGCGAAATCGGCGCGCATATTGTCTCCGGCGCGGTCATCGAACCGCGCGCTCTGGCAGAGCTTTTTCCTGACTGGCAGGAACGCGGTGCACCGCTAAAAACCCCTGTGACAGAAGAGAAAGTGCTTTTCCTGACTGAAAAGCGCGGCTTCGCCATTCCCTTTATCGACAAACTCATGCCCGCCATGGCCAATCACGGCAATTATGTCGTGTCACTGGGCGAGGTCTGCCGTTGGCTCGGCGCTCAGGCCGAAGAGCTGGGTGTGGAGATCTATCCCGGCTTTGCCGCTGCTGAACCCTATATCGAAGATGGCCGCCTGTGTGGCGTCATCACCGGCGATATGGGTGTGAACCGCGAGGGCGAGCAGGGGCCGAATTTCGCGCCGGGCATGATCCTGCGTGCAAGACAGACCATCCTCACCGAAGGCGTGCGCGGCTCGATCAGCCAGCGCGTGATGAAGCGGTTCAATCTGCGTCAGGGTGTCGACCCGCAGACCTACGGTCTTGGCATCAAGGAAGTCTGGGAAATCCCGGCTGAGAAGCACAAGCCCGGCTTCGTGCAGCACAGCTTCGGCTGGCCGATGGATGATGGCACCTATGGCGGCGCCTGGCTCTATCATTTCGGCGAAAACCTCGTTTCCTACGGCTTCGTCACCGGGCTGGATTACAGCAATACTTGGCTCTCTCCATTTCAGGAGATGCAGCGCCTCAAGGCCCACCCCGAATTTGCAAAACATCTCGAAGGCGGCCGTCGCCTGATCTATGGCGCCCGCGCCTTGTCGGAAGGCGGATTCCAGGCTCTACCCCGTCTGTCTTTCCCCGGTGGCGTACTGGCGGGTGACTCCGCAGGCTTCCTGAACATGCCCAAGATCAAGGGCACCCATACCGCCATGAAATCGGGCATGCTCGCTGCGGAGGCCGTGGCCGAGGCGCTGGGCCACGAAGGCCCTTGCGAGGCAACGAGCTACACACGCCGCTTCAAAAACTCCTGGCTGTTCAAAGAGTTGTTTGAGGCCCGCAATGTGCGTCCGGCATTCGCCCGCTGGGGCAATCGCCTCGGCGCGCTCTATGCCGGTATCGACAGCCTGATCTTCCGCGGCCGCGCCCCATGGACGCTGCATTTCCGTCATACCGATCATGAGGCACTCAAGCCTGCCGATCGCTGCAAGCCCATCGCCTATCCCAAGCCCGATGGCACGCTGACCTTCGATCTGACCTCATCGGTGTTCCTGTCGGGCACCAATCATGAGGAAGACCAGCCCATCCATCTGAAGCTGCGCGACCCGTCGAAATGGCTGCCGGTCAACTGGAATATCTTCCGCTCGCCGGAGAGCCGCTACTGCCCGGCGGGTGTCTATGAGGCGCTGGAAGAAAACAGCACCATGCGCCTGCAGATCAACGCGCAGAACTGCGTGCACTGCAAGACCTGCGATATCAAGGACCCGACACAGAATATCGACTGGTGCGTACCCGAAGGGGCAGGCGGCCCGAATTATCCTGTCGGTATGTGATTTTGATTCGCAATAGGGTATGAACCCAGTCGAGATTTCCAGGATCGGCGAGGAACAGATGAAGATAGTGGTCCCGGTCAAGCGGGTGGTTGATTACAACATCAAGCCCCGCGTGAAGGCCGATAACAGCGGCGTCGACACGCAGGGCGTGAAGATGTCGATGAATCCCTTCGATGAAATTGCTGTCGAAGAGGCCGTTCGCCTTCGTGAAAAAGGCGTGGCTTCCGAAATCGTGGTCGTAACCATCGGCGTGGCAGAGGCCCAGCCGGTGCTCCGTACTGCCATGGCCATGGGTGCCGATCGCGGCATTCTCGTGCAGACCACGGCCGATCTCGAACCGCTAGCCGTTGCCAAACTGCTCAAGACCATTGTGGATCGCGAAAATCCCGGTCTTGTCATCATGGGCAAGCAGGCCATTGATGACGACATGAACGCGACAGGCCAGATTCTGGCCGCACGTCTCAACTGGCCACAGGGCACATTTGCCAGCTCGGTTGCCGTTGAAGATGGTCGCATCACTGTGGTGCGTGAAGCCGATGGCGGTCTTGAAACCGTGCGTCTGGCCCTGCCTGCTGTGGTGACCACCGATCTGCGCCTCAACGAGCCGCGCTATGCCACCATGCCCAACATCATGAAGGCCAAGAAGAAGCCGCTTGAGACCATTGCCGCCGAGACGCTGGGCGTGGACATCACACCACGTCTGGAAACAGTCAAGGTGGTCGAGCCGCCTGTGCGACAAGCCGGAATCAGGGTGTCGAGCGTTGCCGAGCTGGTTGGCAAGCTGCGTGACGAAGCAAAGGTGATCTGATCATGACAACTCTGGTTCTGATCGAAGCTGAAGGCGCCACCATCAAGAAAGCCAGTCTTTCTGCCGTTGCTGCCGCCCGTGCCTTTGGTAACGTCGATGTCCTGCTGATCGGCGCCCATGGCGCGCAGGAAGCAGCCAAGATCGAAGGCATCACCCGCGTTCTGCATGCAGACTCCACACCCCATCTGGCCGAATGCATCGCTGCCCTGATTGCAGATCGTGCAAGCGATTACGATCACATCGTTTCTGCCGCGACCGCCTATGGCAAGAACACCCTGCCCCGTGTGGCCGGTCTGCTTGATGTGCAGCCGATTACCGAAGTGGTCGAGATCATCGACGCCGATACCTTCGTGCGCCCGATCTACGCTGGCAGCGCGCTCTCCACCGTACGCTCGCGCGATACGATCAAGGTGCTGACCGTGCGTAATGCCAGTTTTGACGCCGCCAAGCTGGGTGACAATTCTGCACCGGTCGAAGTCATCTCGGCTGCGGTTGAGGTGCCGGATGCTGAGTATGTCGGGATCGAACTGACCCATTCCGATCGTCCCGAACTGGAATCGGCCCGCGTGGTGATCTCAGGTGGACGCGGTCTGAAGGATGCCGCCAATTTCAAGCTGCTGGAGCCTGTGGCCGACAAGCTTGGCGCGGCTATTGGTGCGTCACGCGCTGCAGTGGACGCCGGGTTTGCGCCGAACGAAATGCAGGTCGGCCAGACCGGCAAGATTGTCGCACCAGAGCTTTATATTGCCGTTGGTCTGTCAGGGGCCATACAGCATCTGGCGGGCATGAAAGACAGCCGTGTAATTGTAGCTATCAACATGGACCCCGAAGCCCCGATCTTCAGCGTGGCCGATTACGGTCTTGTGGGCGATCTGTTCGAGGTTCTGCCCCAGCTCAAGGCTGAACTGGGCGCTTGAGCGCATCTTCCCTTTATCCGGTCATGAAACACCAGTCATGACCGGGCAGGGGAAAGCATGTCTCCAGGACAGGCCCTATGGGACTGGCTCTTGTCCTACCTTATCTGTCTGGCCAGGTGGCGTTGAGAATTTCTGGCAGATTTGTCTCCAGAAATGTCTGCACAGGATCCGGCGTGTCGAAGAGCAGCGCGGGCCTTCCCTCTATGACCATATGCGCCAGTCCATGCGCTGTCGCCATCGCTGCCGCATGATGCGGTCTCAGAACGCGCCGATCGCGATCAGGCGCCTCCTGACCGAAATAGGCTGCTATAGCCTGACCGAACCCGACAAGTGCTTCGAAGGACGCTTCAAGAAGAGCAGGATCCCTGCCATCGATAAGATCGATACGACAGATCAGGCGGAACAAACCCGGATTTCTTGCAGCAAAACGCACATAACCACCAGCCAGGGCTCTGAGATCACGCCCCGGCTCGCCATGGCGTGGAAGTTCGGCCAATGCGAAGCCAAGTTGCCCGAAAACACGTATGGCCACAGCAGTCAGTAACCCCTTCATGTCCCTGAAATGATGAGACGGGGCTCCAGGTGAGACACCGGCATGAGCGGCCGCCTTGCGCAGGGTAAATCCCTCGACTCCTTCCTCGCGGATGAGTCTCTCCGCCGCCTCGACAAGCGCGGTTCTCAGATCGCCATGATGGTAGCTGTCACGCGACAAATTGTTCCTCCCTGAAGAATCTGCACAACGTTCAGATTAATCAACTCTCCAATCTATGCAACGTTCAGATCGGAGTTTAACCGATCCGCATGTGAGTACCATAATGAAACAGCGTGTCCTCATTATCGGTCTGGGCATCAGCGGCATGTCGGCAGCAATCGCCCTTGAAGCGCAGGGATGGTCGCCAATACTCATCGAACGGGCGCCGACGCGCCGGAAGGGCGGCTATTTCATAGGCCTGCGTGACGAAGGCAAGAATGCAGCTCGCGAGCTGGGCATTTTTGACACCATGGAAAAGCGAACACCGGAAAGACTGCGTTTCTGGGATATCCGCAAGGATGGCAGTCGAAGGCGCGTCGCTGATCTGACCCGGGAGACCGACGCTCCTGTCGCTGTCATGCGCGGGAATATTGAAGACGCACTCTGGCAGGCTGTCGAAAGCAGGATGGATATCCGCTTCAATACCGTACCGGTAGCAATCGAAAGCCTGCCTGACGGAGTAAATGTCAGCCTTCGTCACGGAGAAGAAGAAACGCAAGAGCACTTCGATCTTGTGATCGGCGCAGATGGCGTTTGTTCCGCAGTACGACGGATGGTCTTCGGGCCGGATAAATCCTGTCTTCATCCCCTTGGTACCACGCTCTGCGCCTTCCCTCTGTCACGCCCTGTTCCCTATTGCGCCCCGGGTGATGGTGTCATGATTGCCGATACCGGTCGGACGCTGACAGTTTTCCCGCTGCAGGGAAAACCGTCCATCGCGCTGTTTTCCTATCGCCAGTCAGTGCAATACGCTGCACCGAGCGAAGCTCCCTTGCAGGTTTTGCAACGCCGCTTTGCCGGGCTTGATGTCAATGGCATTGTGTCCAGTGCGCTCAGCGAGCTGACTCCCACCAATGACTTCCTGTTCGACAGCGTCCAGATGGTGAAAATACCCCGTTGGTCGAAAGGACGCGTGGTTCTTCTTGGCGATTCAGCCTGGTGTCTTACGCTCTACTCGGGCATGGGCGCCTCGGCTGGCATGATGGGAGGGCTTGCCCTGGCGAAAGCGCTGACTGCCCATCCTGACAATCCCGACCGGGGATTGGCTGCGTTCGAGACGGAAATGAGGCCTTTCATACGCAGGCATCAGCGTTTTGTCCGTCTGAGGGCAGAGCTTTTCGTACCCTCTACATGGATTTCACTCAAAGCAAGACGCCTTCTATGGCGAATCATGCGCTGGTCCCGAAGCAGGAAACAGAGAGACCTTTCAGCCTCCGCCTGACATGACAGGAAAACGAAGCCCATCAATCCGTCACCTACATGGCGATGGCAACAGCTTTCGGTTGTCTTTCGCCCCACCTTGAGACATTCTTGTATACATGATTCAGGTATCGGAAATCCAAGGTGGTGGCACGCGGGCCAAGGCCCGTTGCGATGAACTCGGGGGATCCCCCTATAGCGATCAGGCTGATGGGCTGTTTCGCCCCTATCTCGGCCCCGCCCATCGGGCGACACTCGGGCGTCTGGCCGGGTGGATGGACGAAGCCGGCATGAGCGTCGAGACGGATGCGGTCGGCACTATCATTGGTCATTATGCAGGAACGACGCCAGATGCGCCGGTTCTCCTTATCGGTTCGCATGTCGATAGCGTGCGCGATGGCGGACGTTATGACGGCATGCTTGGCGTCACGCTTGGCATCGAGGCTGTCGCCCATTTCCATCAGCACAACCGGCGTTTTCCCTTCGCGCTTGAGGTGATCGGCTTTGGCGATGAAGAAGGCTCGCGTTTTTCAACCTATATGATGGGGTCACGCTCGGCTGCCGGCCTGGCCCAGACCATTGACGACAGCGTGACTGATCGCGACGGCATTACGCTGCGCAAGGCTCTGGCCGATTGGGGGCTTTCCACAACGCGTTTCAAGACGGCGCGACGCGAAAACGTGCTGGCCTATGTCGAGGCGCATATCGAGCAGGCACCCCATCTCGAGCGGGCCGCTCTCCCTCTCGGTCTGGTGCGCGGTATTGCTTCCCAATATCGCTATCGTGTCACGCTGGAGGGACAGGCAGCCCATGCCGGCACGGCCATGCATGAACGGCGGGACGCACTTGCTGCTACGGCCGAATCCATTACAGCCATAGAAGCTATCGGCGCGGCCGGGCCTGACGATCTGGTCACGACTGTCGGCTTTCTCACCGTCGAAAACGGTGCGCCCAATGTGGTGCCGGGTCATGTCATCATGACGGTCGATATCCGTGCAGTCACACCGGGTGTGCGTGAAAACGCCGCAAGGCAAATTCTCGAAGCACTGGAGGCCATCAGCCTCAGACGTAACATCACACTTTCAGTCGAACAGGTGCAGGATCTGCAAGGCGCCCTGTGCGACGAGGCGCTGAATGCGACCCTGCGCAAGGCCATTATCGACACCATGGGTTACACCCCGCCAGTCCTGCTGAGCCAGGCCGGGCATGATGCAATGATCATGGCCCATCTGGCGCCCATGACCATGCTGTTCATCCGCTGTGCAGGCGGTATCAGCCACAACCCGGCGGAATCCGTCGAGAATGACGATGTCAAGGCGGCACATCGCACGCTGGTCAGTTTCATCACACGCGTTGGAGAAGAACGATGAGCAATTTCTATGGTGAGATCGATCCCCCCCAGCGCCTGCTGATGGGACCAGGCCCCATCAATGTGCATCCGCGCGTATTACGGGCCATGGGTGCCGATATGCTCGGCCAGTTTGACCCCGAGATGACGGAATACATGAACCAGACGATGGATCTGTATCGTCAGGTCTTCATGACCAGAAACCGCTGGACATTCCTGATCGACGGCTCGGCGCGTGCCGGGATCGAAGCCGCACTCACCTCGCTGATCGAACCTGGTGCTAAAGTGCTGCTCATCCGCTCGGGCCGGTTTGGCATGTTACTGGGTGAAATCGCCGAACGTCTGGGTGCCGACATCGCCACCATCGATCTCGAATGGGGGCAGGTTGCGACGCTGGAGCAGATCGAAGCCGCACTTGCCGAACATCGCCCTGCTGTCTTCGCTGCCATTCATGGCGACACCTCCACGACCACAGCCCAGCCCCTCGAAGGGGTTGGCGCGCTCTGTCACAAATACGGTGCCCTTTCCTATATCGATGCCACGGCAACACTGGGTGGCATGCCGGTGCGCACCGATGAATGGGAAATTGACGTGATTTCCGCCGGGCTTCAGAAATGCATGGGTGGCCCGCCGGGTAGCGCCCCCATAACCGTCTCCGACAGGGCTGCCGAATTCATTTTCTCACGACGCAAAGTTGAAAGCGGCATTCGTCGCGACGATATCAGCGACGGCATACGTCCTTTTATTCGTTCGAATTATTTCGATCTGGCGATGGTGATGGATTACTGGTCTGAAAAACGCCTGAACCATCACACTGAAGCCACGTCGATGCTGTATGCAGCGCGTGAATGCGCCCGTCTGGTTCTGGAAGAAGGGCTGGAAAACCGTTTTGCCCGCCATGTTGCGGCCGGCAAGGCCATGTCGGAAGGTCTACGCGGCCTCGGCCTTACACTCTACGGTCAGGATTCTTACCGGATGAGCAATGTAACCGGCGTGTATATCCCCGAAGGGATCAATGGCGAGCGTGTGCGTAGCCGCATGCGCGAAGAATTCCAGATCGAGATTGGCACGGCCTTTGGCCCGCTGGCAGGCAAAATCTGGCGTCTTGGCGCCATGGGCTATAATGCCGAGCTGCACAAGGTGCGCCTGACACTGGCTGCGCTCAAAGCCGTGCTTCAGAGCGAGACATGAGCCGCTATACAGCGGAGCCTATGGAAGCGTCTCCACTGACTGGATTTCGTCATGAATGGCTTTCAGCACGCGGCGCGTAGCGGCCAGATCCTCCTCCGCTACGCCTGAGATCGCGCGCATCTCGATCTCGCGTGACAGGCGCATGACTTCCTGGAGACGGGCTTCGCCCTCTCTGGTCAGAGTGACGAAAAATGCCCGGCGATCCGCTTCATCCGGTTCTCTGGTAACAAAGCCCTTTTCCTCAAGCGTGCGCAGAATGCGCACCATTGAGGATTTGTCGAGCAGTAATGCGTCGGCAATTTCCTTCGGGTGAAGCGGCCTGCCATGACGTTTGAGTTCCAGCAGAGGTTGCCAGGTAGCATCCGTCAGATCATGGGGTCTGAGCTCTGTATCCAGTATCTGTCGCCATCGCCGGGCAATCAGAGCCATCATACGCCCCATAGTCGGCGTATCGGCTGTCATCCCTCTCATGGAGTCGCCTCGGACAGACCATCCGGCACATTGTTCACCAGATCGAGCTGTCCTGTGGCATGAGCGAGAGAGGCCGCCTTGGTAAAGGCCTGGGCAATACTGACTGCGAGCGACGCCTGAGCTTCGAACAGGGCTGCAGCGGCAGTCGAGGCGTCTGTCATCGTTCCGACACCATGCGCATAAGCCTGACTTGCGCCCTCATTGGCCGTTCTTGCTGCATCATTGAGCACCTGAGCCGATTTGACCTGAGCCAGTGCAGTCTCTAGCGCGTCCTGACTGTCTGCAACCTGACGCTCGACACTCAGACGATCCTTCAGAAGGGTTGCTTCTGCCGCATCGCGACGGGATTCAGCCATATGAATGGCATTGGCCCGCAATCCGCCCTGGTAGATCGGCCAGCTGATCTGCAGAAGAGCAGTTGCTTCTGGCTGGGCAATGGCTGAAGCGGGAGCAGAACGCCCCGTGCCATAGGTTTTTAGCGCACCCAGATAGCCCGAAGCGGAACCTGCAAAAGAGATACGCGGACGAAGCGCCGCTTTTGACGCCAGAACGGCCTGGTCCGAAGCCCGTAATTTGGCAATATCAGCCAGAAGATCGGGACGAGAGGCAAGCGCCTGGTTAACGAGCTGTTTGATCTGGTCGGGCGAACTATGCGGCAGATCACGCGCCGGAACAGGTTCAATCTGCATGGTAAGCGTTGCAGGCAGACCTGTTACCTCCAGCAGAGCATGGCGCGCAGCATGTTCGGCATCATCAGCCTTGTCGAGATCGAAACGCGCCTGAGCCAGATTACGCTGGGCTGTCGCCACATCCACGATTGTAGCCTCACCATTATCGTGGCGTGACTGCGCTGCACGCAGAAGTAGGGCCATGTTATCCACAGCATGATGCGAGGCCACCACGATGGCCTGTGCTGCCTGATATTGGTGATAAGCGCTGATCACATCCAGAATGAGCTGCTGATGCACGGCTGAGAAGCCGAAATTGGCCGCCAGGGTTTCGAACTTCGCTTCCTGTATCTGCGCACGTGTCCGCCCGAAATCGAGCAGAAGGTAATCGAGTTCAAGCTTGGGGAAGGCGGCTGCCCCATTCGATGTCAGATAGCCACGGCTCGACAGGTAGTTAGGCAAGGGCAGGGCCATACGCTGAAACCCGCCCATGGCAGAAAAAGTCAGCTGTGGCAGCATGGCCGCGCGTGACATACCGACATTGATCGCAGCCTGTCTGGCAGATTCCCAGGCGATACGGGTGCGCGGATTGTTACGCTCTGCAAGATCGATCAGCTGAGGGAGGGAAACTGCCTTGTCGATTGCTTCAGGCAAGACCGGACCAGAATGGGGTGCCATTGCGTGATCTGGCTCAATCCCGGCTGACACCGGCGGATTGCGTATATCCGGAGGCAGAACGAGTCCTGTGCTGGTCTTCGGATGCCACGCATGGTCTGCCGTTTCCGGTGCAAGATCACGCGTATCGTTGCACCCGGAAAGCAGCGACGCGACGACGAAAAGAGGAAGAATATGGCGTGTCATCAGAAAAATCCGGGAAGCAGAACAGTTCATCATGCGGCTTCGACCTGTCCACGCGCATCGGGATCGTAATTCAGCACGATGCCGCGCAGGCGTTCATCAAGCAGACCAAACCAGACCATGCGCTGGGGATCGTCTTCCATATGGGGAAGGACAGGAAGCCTCGTCTGCAGGGCAAGACCATCACGACCATCCTCAAGCCATTGAGCCAGCTCATCCAGCCAGAGGCGTATTGTCTCGATATAATGCTGTGCCCTCTCATCAGGCTCGCGTCTGACATCAGAAATGACCGCAACAGGAATGGAAAGCAGCTGGATATCTGTCACCAGGGATTGCGTGACATCGGGAATGGACGCATTTCCCTTGAGACGTTCTTCCTCAAAAGGTGCATTGCGTAGCGATGTCCGCGTTGCTGCGATGGCGCTGCCGAATTTCTCCCGTTCGAATTCCTGTCGGATATCAACGGCAATGTCACCACCCTCGCGACGCATCACGATCAGATCACCCAGTTTCCTGACAGCGCTTACCAGATGCTTGCGCGCGACGTTTGTTGCGCTGACTGGCCATAGGGCTGCCGAAACAAGGTAGACCACGATATTGCCGATAATAATGCCAACGACACGATTTCGCGCCGTCTCCATATCAAGTGTCGGACCATATCCCTGCAGAATTGTCATGAAATAGGCCATGGCAATCTGCACCCCTGCATAGGAAATGCGTTCGCTTCCGCTTTTGACCCAGCCAGCAAACATTGCCACAGGAATCACGACCAGAATCAGATCAAGGCAATCAGTAAGCGACGGCATAAGGGTCAGAATCGTCCCTATACCAAACACGGCACCAATCATGGCGCCAATCACGCGAAGCAGCATCTTGTGCACCGTGTCGCCAACCGTCCCGAGAGAAACGAGAAAACAGGTGACGACGCAGGTCTGGATACCTGGCCATGAGGTGAAACGCGTAATGGCGTAGCAGATGACGACGCTGATCGCGATCCGTATGGCAGAACGGGGATAAGCCGGATTTGTGAAAGCATCCGGTCTGAAAAATCCCTGTGCTGCCGCTCTGATTTCCGGCGCAAAACTTGATGCCGTCGTTTCCGGACGCATGAGCAGACCATGAATAATGGTCAGACTGCGTATGAACTCGATGGCCAGAGGATAAAGCGTCGGATCATCGTGAAACTCGGCAGCAAGGCTTTCAAGCTCCGCTTCATCAAAATCGATAGCAGGCGCCCGTTCACGCCCGTGAGTATGGACTTGCCCGCATTGTGCAATGATCTGACCCGTACGATTGAGAAATCTTGTACCTCTTCCGGCCCCCAGCTGGCTCCAGGCCAGTGTGATCATGACAAGACGCGCCGTCGTGCGGATCATGGCCAGACCAACATGATGGCTTGACATCTCAGGGTGAATTTTTACGCTCAGATCATGAAAATGGCGCAGTGTCGCCACGCCCTGCGCTGCCAGCCCCCTGATTGCACCCATTTCCTTCGTCTGAGGCTCCGCACCGGTCTCGCAGGCGCGTGCAACGGCCTCAAAACGCTGTGCCAGACCTTCTCGCAGCATTGTCAGCGGATCATGACCGGCAAGACGATTGACGACTGCAATAATCGCAAGGGCGATGATGAAAACAGCCCCTACCCAGAGGAGTGTGTGAAGCATTGCCTCCTCAGGAGGCATGAAGGCTGCATCGGGAACAGCGCTATCGGTCGTATTGCCTATAAAGCCATCAAGAGAATAACCGACCGTTTCAAGCATATCCGCGCTCATGGACATGTAGACGATCCAGAAGAGCAGGATATTGGCGAGTGATCCCATGGTCATCGCCTGGGACAGAAAACCGGCAGCCAGCGTCAGAAGCAGCATGAGAGGCAGTCTGAGTCCCGGCTCTGACAGACTTGCCATCATCAGCAGGATCGTCAGGGCTGTCCCTGCCACAATCACGGCACCGCCCATAAGGGCAGTGCTTGTATTGGACGCAGCGTCATTCCCTGAAAGAAAAAAGCAGATGAAAACCAGCACGGGCAGATCGGGCACCCGGAAGGTTTCACCGATCAGGATCGTGACAATGACCTGCACAACCAGCAGCACCGTATTACGGGCACGACCGGGCGTCGGGGCCATCTCCTTTTTCAGAAAGGCAAAGGTGGAAGGAGGATCTGCATGCCATTTCCGGCTGTGCCCCCCTGCAGCGCCCAGCTGGCTCGCGCTCATCGCATGACAACCACAACAACAGTTGCTCCGATACGCATCAGGTCCGAAGGCGGGTTATCAAGCCGGATACGAACCGGAAAACGCTGGGCAATACGCACCCAGTTCAGTGTACGAGGCACCTTGGGCAGGCCATTGGCACTCGTTCCTTCATCTGGCACGACACCGGCATTCAGGCTTTCCAGCGTGCCTGTAATAGGCATACTAGGCTGAGCCATGGCATAGACCTTGACCTTCTGTCCTGGCAGCAGTCCCACAAGCTGTGTCTCACGAAAATTCGCAATGGCCCACCAGACTTCGCTGTCAACCAGGGTGAAGACCGGTTTACCGGTCGTGGCATATTCACCTGCGCTGATATTAAGATCCGTCACGATGCCATCGCAGGGCGCACGCACCGTCGTCAGGCGCAAATCGCGCTCCGCTTCAAGAAGCTGGGCTTTTGCAGCCGCCAGATCTGCACGCAGAGGCGCCACGCTACGTACGGCCTGACGCGCTGCAACAGCCGATTGCAAGGCCTGTTGCAGCGATGCCTCGGCACTCCGGGTCTCTGTTCGGGCCTGATCAAGCGCCTCACGGGTTACAAAACCCTGTGCTGCAAGGGGAGTCAGGCGGTTCTGGGTTGCCTGGGCAAGTGCCAGTCTGGCACGAGCGCTCTGCACAGCACTGGCTTCCGCGCCGGCATGAGAAACCTGTGAGCTGACCTGACTGGTCTGAACATCGATCTGCGCCTGAAGCCCGTCAACCTGCGCCTGTGCCTGCTGCACGCGATAGGTATAGGGCTCGGGATCGATTACATAGAGTATCTGTCCACGCCTGACCTTGTCATTGTCATGAACCGGCAAAGACACGATACGACCGCTCACCTCCGGTGCCAGATGCACAATATTGGCGGCAATATAGGCATCTTCTGTTCTTGGGCGGGAATGAAGACGTTCCAGAACCATAAAGCCGGTGACGACACAGGCAGCCAGAGACAAAACCAGGAGCGCAATACCCCCGATACGTGAAGTAAGGGAACTCATGAGTGCACCGCTCGCAAACTCTTGGCGATCGGCAGGTGCCGGCCGATCAGGAAAAGACGACCGCTCAACGAGAGATTGACAGTATCGGCCGATCCACAGGGGGCAGGCATCGGCTCAATGACCGAAAAAAACCAGCCACACCAGAAAGGTGACGGCTACCATGAAGGCAAGATAGGTCAACATCGGCGCCGGAACAGATTGCTGGAGGTTGAATACCCCCAGCAAGGCACGCAAAAGCGCAGCGCCGACAGCACCCAGCGTAGCGCAAAGCATCCACGACGGAAAAAAGGAGCCGAGTACATCCTGCAAAGGTGCCCGTGTACAGCCACTAAGCGTCAGGACAGGCAACGGGACAAGACGCCACAACGCGGTAACCTTGCATGAAGGAATAGAACGTAAAGGGATCATGGCTGTATCATCTGATTTCGTTTCCTCGGTCAGACGGAAGAACACCAATATGGTTTATATATCAACCATTTTCTGAAAAGGCATTATCCGGCTCAGGTAGATGATGAACCCGATATGAAACGGTCGATACTGGGAAGGCAGAAAGATACGCTTTTTTGATCCGGAAAACGCCAGAAAGCGCCGTGTCATTACCGGCGCGTTGCTCGTCTGTGCTCTGTTTTCTGGAATTTTGATGGTGGAGCCAATCGGAATCGAACCGACGACCTCCTGAATGCCATTCAGGCGCTCTCCCAACTGAGCTATGGCCCCGCCGTATCAGAACCGGCCCCTTGGGTCAGGCCAGTGGCGCGGGTATAGCGGGGGGCTTGTGCCCTGACAAGCCCCCCGCAGGACTATTTTTTTGCCAGTCCGTGATTACGCAGTACATCCAGCAGCGGCAATCGGGGCAGACCCAGTATCGTGTCATGATCACCATGGATCGACTCAAAAAGCTGTACACCCATCCCTTCGAGTCTGTACGCCCCTACACAGGCCAGAAGGGCTTCACCTTCACGCTGCAGATAAGCATCCAGGAATGCATCGCTGAATGCACGCATCGTCAGTTCCGGCGTCGCAAGATGCTCCCACAGCTTTTCTCCGTTTCTGTACAGGACAAGAGCTGTCTGAAGCCTGTGTGTACGCCCCCTCAGACGGCAAAGCTGATCACGCGCCATTTCGAGTGACTCCGGCTTGTCAAAACCGGTGTTCTCGCACTCGAGAATCTGATCTGCCGCGATAACAAAATCGGCGCTCATAAAACCATGATTCCTGAAGAAACCTAGAGCTTTGGCATTTGCGAGCGCCAGAGCGACAGTGCCGTGATCTTTTCCCCGAGCCCTCATTTCCTCACGTAGTACGACCTCATCCACCCCAACGGGGCAGGCCGTCACCTCAAGTCCTGCATCCTGGAGCAAAGCAAGACGTGCCTTGGATCCACTGGCAAGAAACAGGCGCTGTACACCCGGATTCGGGCTATTCGACTCCATGGCGAGTCTCCTTGTATCACAGGGGTGAATGAGTACCGTCAGTACTGGGGTACATGGGGATTGTACGAGCTTTCTGCGGAAGGCGTACCGAGTACCGTGGATTGTACGGTTTCCCGCTGTAGCAGTGGGTTGTACACAGCCCTTCTGTGGGTATTTCGGGATAACCTCCGCAAATGCCTCAAACCAAAGGCTTAATCGTTTGTACACAGTGTTGGTAACTTGGGGTACGTTTTCGGAAAGATGGGTACCCCGTCATCCACAGGGATCAACCTATCCGACAGGATATCTTTCTTTTTTCTTTTATGATTATTGATCGGTATGGATAGCGAAATCTCACCTCTGCCAAAGCCTGCAAAACCGCTTCTGCATGTCCTCCAGGGAGAGGCTGTCTGGCCTCCCCCGATCTGGCTGATGCGTCAGGCTGGACGCTATCTGCCGGAATTTCGTGCAGAGCGCGCCAAGGCCGATTTCCTGACGCGCTGTACCACACCCGACATCGCGGCAGAGCTGACCCTTCAGCCTATTCGCCGTTACGCCATGGATGGCGCCATTCTGTTCTCCGACATTCTGGTCCTGCCCTGGGCTATGGGTCAGGACCTGAAATTCATCGAAGGCCGAGGCCCGGTCATGGAGCCGATCCGCAATCGCGCCGCTCTCGACGCGCTTTCTCCGTCACGCGTAGTCGAAATCGTCGCGCCGATCCAGGAGACGTTGCGCATTCTGGCACGTGAGCTTCCCCAGTCTACGACGCTTCTCGGTTTTGCGGGCAGTCCCTTCACAGTTTCCTGCTACATGGTCGATGGCGGCAGCTCGCGTGAGTTCGGCGTGACACGCGCCATGGCCCTGCAGGACCCTGCCCTGTATGGCGATCTCATCGATCTGCTGACACAGGCCACCACCGACATGCTGATCGGTCAGATCGATGCGGGCGCCGAAGCCGTCATGCTGTTCGACAGCTGGGCCGGTCTGTTGCCACCGTCGCAGTTCCGCCAGCATGTGATCGCTCCCACACGCGCCATCGTGCAGGGCATCCGTGCCGCTCGACCTGGCGTAAAAATCATAGGCTTCCCGCGTCTCGCCGGTCTGATGGCGATTGAATATGCCCGTGAAACCGGCGTGGATGCCCTGGCCTGTGACACCTCCGTCGATATGACCCAGATGGCCACGCTCTGCCCCGACACGCTGGCGCTGCAAGGCAATCTCGATCCGATCATTCTCAAAAACGGCGGTCAGGCGCTCATTGATGAGGCGCATACGATCAGAAATGCTCTCAAGGGCCGTCCGCATGTGTTCAATCTCGGTCATGGCGTAATGCCCGAGACGCCGCCGGAGCATGTCGGGGCCCTTGTCAACGCGGTACGTGATATCGGCTGAGAACCATGGCCCATGCCCTGTCTCCCTCGGGTGCATTGCGCCTTGTGATCTTTGATTGCGATGGCGTGCTGATCGACAGCGAGGGACCCTCCTGTCGTCTTGTGGCGCGTGTGGCCCGCGAGCATGGCATTGGCGTCAGCGATGAAGAGTCGATCGAGCGTTTTGCCGGCAAGGCGCTGGCTCAGGTCAAACGCGAGCTTGAAGCCGAAACAGGGCATGATCTCGGTGCCGATTATGTGGCTGTCATGCAGGACAAGCTGGTCGAGCTGATGCGCGACGAGGCGGTGCCCATTGATGGGGCTGCAGCCATGCTGGAAGGCGTTGCCGCACTTGGTCTTCCCTTCCGGGTCGGCTCGAACTCCTCCTGGCCGGAAATGGAAGTGAAATTCGACCGCGTCGGTTTCTCTCCTCTCTTTCCACGTCACAGAGTCCATTCGGCACGCGACATGATGCGCCCCAAGCCGGATCCTTATGTCTTCCTTCATGCTGCAGCAGAGGAAAACATCGACCCGTCATGCTGTGTGGTGATCGAGGATTCCGATACCGGCGTTCAGGCTGCGCATGATGCGGGTATGGCCTGTATCATGCTCAGGGCCGAAGGTCCGCCTCCTGCCCATGATTGGGCCGGATTGAGGCGCATTGCCCACCTGGACGAACTCGTGCCCGTTCTTGCCGGTGTACTGAAGGAGCAGGCGAAATGAGTGTCCTCATGCCCTGGTTTCCCTGGCTCAAAGTGCTGCACATTCTGGCCTTTACCTCATGGATGGCCGGTAATTTCTATCTTCCTCGCCTCTTCGTCTATCATTCCCAGGTAGCCCCCGGCACTGAAGAGAGTGCGCGCTTCCAGATTATGGAACGTCGCCTTCTGCGTGCCATCATGACGCCTGCCATGATCGCGACACTTCTCTCGGGGGGAATGCTTGCCTCAATCCCGGGCTTGATCGACTGGTCTGCTCCCTGGTGGTGGATCAAGCTCGTTACCGTGCTGCTGCTTTGCGGCTTTCACGGTTTCTGCGCCCGCTGGCGTCGCGAATTCGCCGCAGACCAACGGCTGCATCAGGAGCGGTTTTACCGCATGGCCAATGAGGTGCCGACGCTTCTGATGGTCGTGATTGTTATCATGATCGTAGCCCGGCCTTTTTCGGGGTGAGAGGTATTCAGGGCTCTGCCCTGGACCCGCGAAGGGACAAGCCCCTTCGATTCCCGCTTCAGATCAAACAGGTTTCCAAAGGATAACTATCCTTTGGCGGGGAACGGGGCAGAGCCCCGCCTGTTTTTCAGATCGCTCCGAACCGCCGGTAGAGAAACTCGCCATCGTGACCGGCGGTTGAGGCCTCCATAACCAGTGCGTGCTGGTTTGAGCGGGCGCAGACAGGGTCGGTTGCTGAGGCATCGCCGGTCAGGGCGAGGGCCTGACAACGACAACCGCCCCAATCCACCTCCTTGAGGCTGCAACTGCGGCAGGGTTCGGGCATCCAGTCAGTGCCGCGAAACAGATTGAACAGGGGGGAATCCTGCCAGATCGCACCGAGCGATTCCGTCGCCATACTGGGAAAGACCACATTCGGAATGGTCTCGGCGGCATGGCAGGGCAATACCTTGCCCGAGGGGGTGATGTTAACGAAACGCTGTCCCCAACCACCCATGCAGGGCTTGGGCTGATCGGCGTGGTAATCGGGTGTGACATAGTCGATGGCGAGGCTGTTGCCGAAACGGGCGCGGGCCTTCACCACGGCTTCGGTGGAGGCTTCGAGCTGGGCGGCTGAGGGCATCAGAAGATCGCGGTTTTTGAGGCCCCAACCATAATACTGGGTATGGGCAATCTCGACGCGGCCTGCGCCGAGCTCGTGGGCGAGATCCAGCATTTCAGGCACGCGGGCGACGTTTTCGCGATGTACGACGAAATTGAGGGTGAGGGGAATGCCACGCGCCTTGATGAGACGGGCGGCATTCAGTTTCTTTTCCTGGGCGCCACGTAGACCGCCAATACGTTCGGCACCGGCCTCATCGACATCCTGAAAGGAGAGCTGGATATGGTCGAGCCCTGCAGTGTCGAGAGCCTCGAGCGTGGCATCATTGATGAGTACGCCCGACGTGATGAGGTTGGTGTAGAGATTGAGCTTGCTGGCGTGACGCACGAGTTCGGGCAGATCGTTGCGCGCCATCGGCTCGCCACCGGAAAAATGTACCTGCAACACCCCCAGAGATGCTGCCTCGTCGAGCACGCGCAGCCAGTCCTTCGTGTCCATTTCCGATGCCCGGCGATCGAGAGCGAGGGGGTTGGAGCAATAGGGACAGGCGAGCGGGCAGCGATGGGTCAATTCGGCTAGAAGGCTCATCGGGGGCGGCGCGAAACTCATGCGCTCAGCACTTTCTGCTCGATGAGCGAAGCAAGAAGGGTCTGTACATCGGCAGCGATCACATCGCGCGGCGCCTGATAGGTCTCGGCCAGCGTGTCGATCAGGGCGCCGAGCGGCCGGGCGCCATCGACAAGGCGCAGAATGGCCGCGGCGATGGGATCGGCAATAAAGGCTTTTTCGGGCGCCTGAATCAGCCAGACGTCGCGCACGCGGTCATGCTGAAGGCGATGACCGCGGGTAAATTTCAGAATACTGTCTTCGGAAACGCTCACGCGGTGAAGGCCTCTGGGGTTTGGGCCCCGGCAAAGGCACCGGGGGCAGGATGGCCTTCCATATACACATGCTGGAGCGCATCGAGCATCGTCCAGAGCACGTTGCATTTGAAGATCAGCGCGTCGATGACCTCTTTCTGCTGCTCGGCCGTGCGGGCGTGCTCCTTCACATAGGCCAGAGCGAAATCTGAATCGCGCGGGGCCTGGGTAAGGCGCGGGGCGAAATAGGCCAGTGTCTCTTCGGAAATGAAGTCGTAATGGCGCAGCATGCCGGAAACGCGCTCGCTGATGATAATCGGCGAGAAGAGTTCGGTCAGGGACGAGGCGATGGCGGCCAGAACGGAACGGTCGCGCACGTAATGCACATAGGCTTCCACGGCGAAGCCCGTTGCGGGCAGCATACCCTGAAGGCTTTCCACATAATCGCGTGAGAGGCCGAGCCCGTCCGTCAGCTTGAGCCAGCGTGCAATGCCCCCCGTGCCGGGTTCGTTGCCGTCATGGTCTTCGAGGCGGCGGCGCCATTCGCGACGCAGTTCTGCCGTGGGCAGGCGGGCGAGCAGGGTCGCATCCTTCACGGGGATGGAGGCCTGATAGTAGTAGCGGTTCAACGCCCAGGCCTGAACCTGCGTGCGATCGAGCTTGCCATCATGCAGGGCGCGATGGAACGCATGACGGTTGTGATAGCGCTCGGCGCCGATTTCGCGCAGGCGGGCTTCGAGGGCGTCGGGGGTAAGAACCGTCATGATGATGCTCCCAATGTCAGGCGCAGACCGTCTTCGCCGATGATCCAGCCTGCTTCTTCCGCCGTCCGGCGCTCCGGTGAGTCCGGGAGGAGGACGGGGTTTGAGTTGTTGATGTGAATGAAAACGCGATGCTGCGGCGCGTCATGCAGCGTCGCAATAATGCCCTCGGGGCCGGACATGGAGATATGCCCCATGCGCAGCCCGGTCTTGGGGCTGAGCCCGGCAAGGATCATCTCGTCATCGCGCCAGAGCGTGCCTTCCATGAACAGGGCATCGGCGCTGCGTATGCGGGCGCGTATTTCAGGGGTGAGATCGGCGCAGGCGGGCAGAAAGATCAGCCTGTGCTGCCCGTCTGTGATTTCGAGTCCGATCGTCTCGCCCTTCTGGCTGGGCAGATGCTCGGCATAAAGCGGCGCCTTGCCGGGCACGTCGAAGGCGGTCACGGTCAGGCCCGACGGGGTGCCGTCCTTGTTCGGCAGGGCAAGCGGGGTAAGGTCGTCTAGCGCAAGGCGCGGAACGATCTCGCGATTGACCGCCTCGAAGATCGGGTTGGCATCGAGTTGGGCGTGGGTCGCCTGCGTGGCGTAGAGCCGGAAAGGCTCGCGCTCGCGCAAGGTCAGCAGCCCGGTAATGGAATCAATTTCGCCATTGGTGAGAATGACGCCCTGTATCGGGGTCGAGCGGAGCCCGGTTTGCGCCTGCAATTCGGGGGTTGCCAGAATCTGTGACCGCAGGTCGGGCGACGCATTGAGCACAAACCAGTTATGGCCATCGCCGCTGACAGCGAGAGAGGCCTGGCTGCGGGAAGGGATCTTGCCTTCGCGGGCAGCGCGGCAGGCAGGAGCATTGGAGTTCCACTGGGGAAAGCCGCCGCCAGCGCCGCTGCCGAGAACGATGATATCGAGCATGGTCGGGGTCGGTCAGTCCATTATCGGCCAGAAACGACAACAGCCGCACGAGGGGTGCGGCTGTTGCGTGTAAGCGAACCGATGAAGAACTTACTTCTTCTGGCCGCAGACATAGGAGTTGATTTCGGCGCCGAGCGGAATTTCGGTAACCTTAGGGGTGTTCCAGGCCATGGCGATATCCTTTTTGAAAATCATAGTCGTGTGCTGAGACAGCTATACGATAGAACCCGAAAATGGGTTGCAAGCCAACGTGATTCAACCCAATAAAATGTAACCTGCTTCACGTTGATGGCAACGATTGTGATCCCGGGCAGCTGATCGGCGTTGACGATCGCGCCGGCTACGCGCTCCAACCCGTCTTTCAGGAAAGAACCGCCCGCCATGTCAGACCCGCTTCTGACTTCGGATACGCCTCTGCCTGAAACGGAGCAGGGGAATATGCCTTCTCGCGATGCACCCCGGGTCATGCCTGCATCGGGTGAAACCGATGAGATCGAGAGCGATGTTCATCAGGCGGGTATTATCCGCAAGGCGATGATGCGTCACAGCCTCGGGTTACGCGATGTCGGGATTCTGATCCTGTCCCTGCTTGCCGTGTTCTATACACTGTATTTTGCTGCGGATATCGTTCTGCCCTTCGTCTTTGCGATGGTCGTTAATCTGCTCATGATAGGACCCATGCGTTTCGTGCATGGGCGGCTGCGTCTTCCCAAGCCCATTGCAGCGCTGCTTCTGATCATTGCCATGTTTCTGATCGTGGTATGTATCGGGACAGCCATTTCGGTACCCGCCGCGGCATGGTTGACGAAAGTGCCGCAAAGCCTGCCAGCCCTTCAGCAGAAACTGGCTTTCCTGCAAGGACCGATCGATTCCCTGCAACGGGGTTACCTGCGCGTGGTCGCCCTTATGTCCGGTAATGGTCACCATCATGTCAGCGCGGCGAGCGCCGCAGCGTCTTCTGCCTCCAACGGAGCAGAGACACTGCGAATATGGGGGTCATCTTTCCTGATCGGGACACGGGCTTTCATGGGTGAGCTGTTTACCATGCTGCTCATGCTCTTCTTCCTCATGACCGAGGGAGACAGTCTGCTGAGGCGAATTGTCGAAATCATGCCGACTTATTCAGACAAGCGGCGCATCGTCCAGATCACCACTCAGATTGAACGCAACGTCTCGCTTTATCTGGCAACCATCACCATCATGAATATTCTCGTGGGGACGCTCAATCTGCTGCAATGCTGGCTTACCGGCATGCCTAACCCCCTGCTCTGGGGTGTTCTGGCCTTTCTGCTCAATTATGTGCCGATCATCGGTCCGTTAACAGGAGTGGTGGTCTATTTCTGCGTGGCACTGATCAGTTTTCCGTCTTTCCTTCTCGCGCTTCTGCCTCCTGCAATCTATCTCTGTATTCACATTCTTGAGGGTGAGACCATCACGCCCATGCTTCTGGCCAAGCGCTTCACGCTGAACCCGGTTCTGGTCATGGCATCGCTCCTGTTCTGGGACTGGATGTGGGGGATTGGCGGTGCATTTCTTTCCGTTCCCATGCTCGCTGTGTTCAAGATTTTCTGTGATCATATCGGGGCGCTCACACCGATTGGCCATGTGCTTGGCGGCCCTGTAAGGCCACGGTCGCTGCGTACACTTGGTCCCGAGGTTGCCCCCGAAAAGACGCCCTGAAATTCATTGTTCCGACAAAATGAGCGATCGCGTCGCATATGACATGAAATTATCATGCGTGTTGCGTCGGCTTATCCTATTAGAACACCGGTCTGAGGCTGGAGATCGCTTGGCGAAGCTGGGGTGAACGGCTATCAAATGCAACAAAATATTTCTAATTCCCGAGCCGAGGTTTCCATGCGCTCCTATGATGGTCTTGTCTGATCAATGCAGGCACCTCTTATCCGCCGCCTTGGTCTGGCAGCGTTCATCGCTATCGTTCTGCTTGGGATCGTTATCACGATTATTCACGAGCATGGTGACCCTCGTCCCGGTCGCCCTCTGGCGCAGCTGACCCGCGAAAATGGTCTGGTAATTGTCACGGATGACTCGCCGTTGATGAAACGACTTCATGTCGAGCCGGTCAAAGCCAGTATTCTGGCTCACGGGTTGCGTATCCCTGGCATGGTTGAAGCGGAGCCAAGGCGCAGCTTCAATATCCTGACGCCTGTGACCGGTCATGTGATCAAGGCTGATCTGCAACCCGGACAGATCGTACATAAAGGAGATGTTCTGGCTGTGCTGGCCTCGGGCGATCTCGATCAGGCCTATGCCGATCTGATGAAATCCCGTGCGCAGCAGACCTATGAGGAGCGTGTGGTCAAACGCGCCCAGGATGTTCTTGCTATAGGCGGTAATGCCCGCAAGGATCTTGATTCCGCCCTTAATGATCTGGCCCAGGCCAAGGCGGAACGTCAGCGTGCCGAACGTCGTCTTGAATCCCTGAACAGCCGTACAGATCAGGATGGTGAAGGTCTGGTGCGACTGATTGCCCCGGTCGATGGTCTGATCGCCAGTACAACGCTTGCTCCGGGTGTCAATGTCACCGATGCGACCGCAGTTCAGGCTGTAGTACTCGATATATCGCAGGTGCAGATCGATGCTGAAATCCCCGAAGACTCCGTCGGGATTGTTTCGCTCGGTCAGCAGATGACAGCCCGGATTACCGCGTTGCCGGGGCGGCATTGCTCGGCGCCAATCCAGTCGATCGAACCGGCCCTGCACAGCGATACGCGGCGCGTGATTGCTCATATCAGTTGCGACAATACCGATGGTCAGCTTCGCCCGAACATGTTTGCCGATATCGAGATCGCCGTAAAACAGCCGGAAATGGTTATTATTCCCAAAACGGCTCTGCTCATGAACAATGATCGCCTGACTGTCTTCGTGCAGGACAGAGCACCCATGCATTTCCGTCGGCGCGCTGTGACAGTGAGTTATGACGAGGGCGAGACGGTACGTGTCCTGTCCGGACTGGAGGCGGGTGAGACGATTGTGACCCGTGGTGCCATTCTTCTCAATGATAATGACTGATTTGTCAGCGCCGCAGATGAGAGCCCTATAATCCGTGATCGCGACCCTGATTTCGTGGTGCTTTGCGCGCCGTCATATCGTTTTTATCTGTGCCGTGTTTCTGGCTCTGGCTGGAGGCTATGCCTGGCGTGTTCTGCCAGTTGAAGCCTATCCTGATCTCGGAGCTGTCAACGTTCAGGTTACCACCCAGGTTTCAGGTCTTGCTGCCGAAGAAATGGAACAGCAGGTCACGGTGCCGCTCGAACGGGCTCTTGCTGCTGTTCCGGGCGTAACCGAAAGCCGTTCCAGCAGCACTTTCGGCCTTTCGCTCATTACCCTGATCTTTCATGACGGGGTCGATGTTTTCACGGCGCGTCAGCTTGTGCTCGAATTGCTGGGTACGGCGAGCATGCCTGATGGTGTGACGCCCCAGCTCGGTCCGATTACCGGACCTGCAGGTGAGATCTTCCGGTACACGCTGGAATCGGATTCGATGGATCTGATGCAGCTTTCCGATGTGCAGCGCTGGATAGTCATCCCGACGCTCCAGCGGGTGCCGGGGATCGTGAACGTCAATAATTTCGGTGGATTAACACGCGAATACCAGCTTGTTCTTAAGCCCGAGGCTCTTCTGCGTTACGGGCTCAGCACTGATGACGTGGTAAACGCGATCAAGAACAACAATGCCAACGCGGCGGGTGGGCGTGTCACACGTGGTGAGCAATCCTACATCGTGCGCGGTGTCGGCATGATTCACACACTTGATGACATGAAGCGGATCGTGGTTGCCCAGCATAATGGCACACCCATTCTGCTGAGCGATCTGGGACAGGTGCAGTTCGGCCATCAGATTCGTGAAGGTATTCTGGGCAAGGACAACAACCCCGATACCATCGAAGGTATCGTCACCATGCTGTCAGGGGCCAATCCGTCTCTGGTGCTGGACAACGTGCATAATGTGGTTGACCAGTTGCAGGAACGTCTCAAGCCGCTCGATGTGCGTCTTGTGCCCTATATCGACCGCGATAATCTGGTGAAAGCCACGACCCACAAGGTCGGCGAGACCATGGTTGAGGGTATCGGCCTCGTTCTGGTTATTCTCACGCTCTTCCTCGGCAGCCCGCGCAGTGCCGTGGTGACGGCTGTCACCATTCCACTCGCGCTCTCGACCGTCTTTGTGCTGATGCATTTCTTCGGTATGGCTGCCAATCTGTTCTCGCTCGGCGCCATCGATTTCGGCGTGATCGTGGATGGGGCCATCGTCATCACCGAGGCCATTCTGCGCCTGCGTGAGGAATCGCCAAAGGCGACACTGACCAGCACCGAGGTGTTGAGCGTTGCCCGTATTGCCGGACGTTCGATCTTTTCTTCCACGCTGATCATTATTGTTGCCTACAGCCCGCTCTTCGCGTTCGAGGGCAGTGAGGGCAAGCTCTTCCGTCCCATGGCCTATACGGTCAGTTTTGCGCTGATCGGTGCATTGGCCTGCGCGCTCTGTCTTATTCCGACGCTCAGTTATCTTGCCTTGTACAAGCCCCGTCGCATCTGGCACAATCGCCCTCTTGAGGCGCTGCATCGCGCCTATGAGCGCGGCCTCAACCACATGCTGGCTCGCCCGCTTGTCACCTATATTGGCGGTGGTGGTGCGCTGCTGGCTGTTCTTATTCTGGGCGCAACGGTAGGACGCGAATTCCTGCCCGATCTTGATGAGGGGGCACTCTGGCTTCAGGTTCAGCTGCCGACGGGTATCTCGCTCGATGAGGGTAGCCGCATTGCAAGCGAAGTCCGCTCGGCCATCAGGGAGTTTCCGGAGACGTCCTACGCCATTACCCAGCTCGGGCGTAACGATGACGGTACAGATCCGTGGACATTCTCGCATATCGAAATGCCTGTCGGGCTCAAACCCTATGATCAATGGGCGACCGGCGAGACCAAGGCGCAGTTTATCGCGCGTCTGCGCGAGCGACTCTATCAGATTCCCGGGATCAGCTTTGGGATCAGCCAGCCTATTCAGGACGGCATGAACGATCTTGTCGGTGGCGCTCATTCGCCGCTCGTTTTGCGTGTTTATGGCAATGACTTCCATGAACTGCGGCGTATCGGGCGTGAAATCGTGGCCATTCTGCACGATGTTCCCGGCACGGCTGATGCCTCGATCTTTCAGGAACCGCAGATTCCTCAGCTGATGATCACGCCTCGTCGTGAGCAGGCGGCACGTTATGGCATCAATGTGTCTGATATCAGTACGGTCGTGCAGAACGCCATCGGCGATGGCGCCATCACTCAGGTCTATGTGGAAGATCGGGTCTATAATGCGACGCTTCATGTAGGCAGCAAGGATCTGAACGATCTTGCCTCGATCCGTTCTTTGCCTTTGCGTTCAACCGATGGGGCGCCAATACCTCTGGCAGAGGTCGCCAATGTTGGCTTGCATATGGGCGAAAGCAATATTGCGCATGAAATGGGTGAGCGTCAGATCACCATTCGTGTCGATAACGGGCAAAGACCGCTCTCGCAATATCTGGAAGACGCCCAGAAACGCATTGCTTCGCAGGTCCATTTCGATCCGCGCAAATATCGCCTGCAATGGGCTGGCAGTTTCGAGCAGGAGCAGCGCGCCCAGGCCCGCCTCGGTGTGGCACTACTCGTCATGTTCTCGATCATGCTGTTGCTGCTGTTCATGGAATTCGGCACGTTCCGTCATGCCGTGCTGGTTCTGAGTGTCGTGCCCCTTGCCACATTGGGTGGGCTTATCGCGCTGCATCTGCGTGGTGAGACCCTCAATATCGCGACTGCCGTGGGCTTTATCGCGCTGTTTGGTGTGGCCGTGCAGAACGGCATCATCATGATTGCGGCCATCAACCGTCATCATCGTTCCGGCCTGAGCATTCACGACTCTGTTCTGGCTGGTGCAGGCGAGCGTTTTCGGCCTGTGCTCATGACGGCGACGGTAGCCAGCGCTGGCATGTTACCAGCGGCACTGGCTACCGGTGTCGGTACAGATGTCCAGCGTGGTCTGGCGACTGTGGTCGTGGGAGGGCTGGGTATTGCTACCCTGCTGACCCTGTTTGTGCTGCCCGTCTTCTTTTTCGAGATGGAACATTATATCGAGCGTCGCAAGGCGCGTCGTTCGGGAGGCGTATCATGAGACGATCGCTTTTGCTGGGCTGCACCGGGGCTTTGGCCCTGTCGGGTTGTGCTATCGGTCCCGACTTCCATCGACCGGAAATGCTCAGGAATGCAGGGTATCAGAGTACTGCCTTGCCCGCCTCGATTCATGGTACGGCAGATAGTGGTGCGGCTGGTGCAGCCCAGACCCTGACTGTCGGAGCAGATCTGACTGGGGAATGGTGGAAAGCGCTCGGCGCTCCCCAGCTTGATGCTCTTGTTGTCCGTGCCTTGCAGAACAACCCGTCTCTCAAATCAGCACAGGCCTCGCTCAAGGCAGCCTATGAACAGACCAAGGTGGCTGGGGCTCCGCTTCTGCCGAGTATATCGGCTTCGTTCAATCCAACACGCAACAAGACATCTCAGGCCTTGTCGCCCGTTCCTGCAAACAACAGCTATCTCTATAATCTTCATACGCTCCAGCTGAATATTTCCTACCAGCCTGATCTGTGGGGTGGGTTGCGTCGTCAGGTGGAAAACCAGGCGGCGCAGGCAGAGATGCAGCGTTTTCAGTTGATCGCCACGACCAACACACTGATCAATACGCTGATCGTCACGCTCATTACCCAGTCGAGTGTCAATGCCCAGATCGAGGCTACCAGCAACATCATCGCGACCCAGAAGAAGCTGCTTGATGTCATGGAGAAGCAGTACCGACTTGGTGATATTGCTGAAGCACAGGTTCTGGCCCAGAAGGCCGCTCTCGCTCAGGCACAGGCCACCCTGCCGCCGCTGCATCTTCAGGCTGAACAGGCACATGACCAGATTGCCGTCCTTGTCGGGACGACCCCGAATGAGGTTCTGCCCGAGATTCCTCTGGAAACCTATCGCCTGCCTGCCACTTTGCCGGTCAGCTTGCCAAGTGCCCTTCTGGCACAGCGCCCTGACATACGCGCGGCTGAGTCACAGATGCACAGCGCCAGTGCGCAAGTTGGTGTAGCCATTGCCAATCGCCTGCCCAATGTGCAGCTTTCAGCCACGCCGGGTCAGGCCATCAATGCCATGAGCCAGTTCTTCACCCCGGGTTATGGCAACTGGTCGATTGGCGCCATGGTGGCACAGCCTATTTTTCAGGGTTTCGAGCTGATGCATCTTGAACGCCAGGCGCGGGACAATCTTCTGGCGGCCACCGAACAATATAAAAACACCGTGCTGACCTCGATGCAGAACGTTGCCGATACGCTTCATGCCCTGCAGGACGATTCAGACGCCCTGACAATCAGTGCTGCGAATGAAGATGCTGCCGTTCGCAGCCTGCGCATTTCCCAAAGCCAGATGTCCTACGGCGATATCAGCCCGATTCTGCTTCAGGCTGCGGTGCAGATCGAGCTCGAGGCACGCCTCAACCTCATTCAGGCCAAGGCAACGCGCTTTACCGATAGCGTCGCCCTGTTTCAGGCGCTCGGTGGCGGGTGGTGGCATCGTAACGATACCGCTATGAAGGTTCCCTCGACAGACTGGCACGCGGCGTTCTGACCTTCCTGGCGCGCCGCGTAACCGGCGCGCACAGGAGAGCCATCGCTGATGAAGTCCCCCCGTCTATCCCGTCTGACCCTTCTCGGGTTCGGTTGCCTTCTTGGCGCGACGACCGCGCTCGCTTCTCCGGCTCCGGCAGCCACGCCGGACAGCAAGGCGGCGACAGCCTTTGACAAGCTGCTCGACGAGGAATGGCAGTATCAGCTCAGGGATGCGCCGGAGCTTGCCACCTCCATTGGCGATTATCGTTACAACGACCGCTGGAGCGATCTTTCTCTCGCCCATATCAAGGGTTCGGTACCTGTCCTGACCGGCTATCTCAAGCGCTTCAAGGCTATTGAGCCTTCATCGCTCGACGACCAGCGCCAGATCAGCCGCGCGATGATCATCCAGCAATTGCAGGACTCGCTCGAAGGCATCCGTCTCAAGACCTATGAGATGCCCATCGACCAGATGAACGGTGCGCAGCTTGAATATCCGGGTTTCGTCTCCAGTATCCCCTTTGATACCACGAAGCATTACGAGGATTACCTCGCCCGTCTGCGTGCCATCCCCAAGGCCATCGATCAGGTGATCGCCCTGGCCCGACTGGGTGAGAAAGACGGCCTCATGCCGCCGCGCTTCCTGCTCGAAAAAGCCGAACAGCAGGTCAAGCAGATTGCTGCCCCCGAGGGTGAGAAGAGCCCGTTCGGTGAGCCTGTCACGAAATTTCCTGCCAGTGTTCCTGCTGCCGATCAGCTGCGTCTGCGCAAGGCGATTCTCGCCTCCATCGATCACGATGTGCGTCCAGCCTATCAGCGTCTGGCTGCTTTCATGAAGCAGGGCTACGCCGCTCATGGTCGTGCTCAGGAAGGGGTCTGGGCTCTGCCTGGTGGCGATGAACTCTATCGCTACGATATTCGCACCCTGACCACCACTACCATGACGCCGAAGGAAATCCATCAGCTCGGCCTCGATCAGGTTGCGAAGATTGAGGGCGAAATGGCCGAGATTGCCCATAAGCTTGGTTTTGCCGATCTGGCCGCTCTGCGTGCTTCTGTGGCCAAGGATCCCAAGCTCTATGCGACCTCACGTGAACAGATCATTGATCTCTATCGTAAATATATCGCGCAGATGGAGCCAGCTCTTACGCGTTATTTTGACAAGATCCCGACCACTAAACTGGAGGTGCGCCCCGTCGAGCGCTATCGCGAGGCTGAAGCTGCGGGTGCTGAATATCATCAGGGTACGCCCGACGGCTCACGTCCGGGCATCGTATTCGTCAATACCGGCGATTACGCCAAGCGTGATCTCTACACAATCGAAGACACTGCCTATCATGAAGGTGTGCCGGGCCATCATTTCCAGATTTCGACAGCCCAGTCGCTGCCCCTGCCGCCTTTCCGCCAGCAGGGTTTCTATAATGCCTATATCGAAGGCTGGGCACTCTATGCCGAAGGCCTTGGCAAGGAACTGGGTTTCTACAAGGACCTCTACAGCGATTATGGCCGCCTGAATGGTGAACTTCTGCGTGCCGACCGTCTGGTTCTGGATACAGGCGTGCATGATCTGCATTGGACCCGCGCCCAGATGCTGGAGTTCTTCCACGCTCATCCGCCTACCAGCGAGCCTGACATGCAGGCAGAAACCGACCGTTACATCGCCTGGCCCGGTCAGGCTCTGGGTTATATGCTGGGTCAGCAGACGATCCTGCGCCTGCGCGAAAAGGCAAAGACCGAACTCGGCGCCTGGTTCGATATCCGCAAATTCCACGATGTTGTGCTTTCTGGTGGGGCTTTGCCGCTGAACCTGCTGGCCGATCGGGTTGATGCCTGGATCAGGGACGTGAAGGCAGGTAAATAGGCCGGAATTTCGCTCCGGCCCGGGAGAGGCGGGGCTCTGCCCCGCTCCCCGGCAAAGGGCTGTTGTCTCCTGAAAAGCCGACTGATTTTAAAAGGGGATCAGAGGTCTGCTCCTTTGCGGGCTCAGGACAGAGCCCCAAGAGGCTGTGCTGTAAATACGGAAGGGAAGTGATAAAAAAATCTCCATTCCGGATTTCTGTCGTTCCCACAGCCTCGCGAACAGGGCAGGATCGGATGGACATGTCTTTGACTTCGCCTTCCCCCGACAAGACCTCTTCCGATGACCTGACACCACAGGCTATGGCGCCTGAGGTCGATCTCAAGGCGACCCGACCTGCACGATTCGTTCATGGCAGTATCATGCGTCATGTCGTGGTCATGGCAGGGACGGGGGCGATTGGGCTGATGGCCGTTTTTGCGGTCGATCTGCTCAATTTCTGGTACATTTCTCATCTGCATGATCCGGCACTCACGGCGGCCATCGGGTTTGCTGCAGCACTTGGGTATGTTCAGGTGGCTGTATCCATCGGGATGACGATCGGGCTCGGTGCCATTATCGGTCGCCTGATCGGGGCGCGACGGATTATCCGGGCACGGCGTTTTGCATCAGCCTTCATGGTGGTGATGGTCGGTGTGACAACCGTTCTAGGCTGTCTGACGGCCGTTCTGGCGTCGTTTTTGCTCAGTCTGCTCGGTGCCAGAGGAGAAGCCCTCGTTCAGGCAGCCCATTTTCTGCATATGGTCTCGCCGTTCCTGCCGATGGTCTGTTATGGCATGGCTCAATCGGCGTTGCTGCGCTGTGTGGGAGATGCGCGACGTTCAATGCAGGTAACGGTGGTGGGCGCCATTGTCTCGGCTATTCTGGATCCGATCCTGATTTTTGGTTTCAATCTGGGACTGACAGGTGCAGCTGTCAGCACGATTATCTCCCGTGGTACGGTTGTTGCCTTCGGGTTCTTCAGTTTGCGTGATCATCGGATGCTGGAATGGCCACGCCTCTGGGCCGTCGCTCCGGCAACGCGGCAAATTGGTGCGGTTGCTCTGCCTGCCATAGCAACCAATCTGGCCACTCCGGTAGGTGGGTTGTTTACCACGCATTTCATGTCACATTTCGGGCTGGAGGCAATTACAGGTCAGGCAACGATCGAGCGTATTGTGCCAGTAGCCTTTGCCTTTGTGTTTGCCCTGACCGGTTCAGTCGGGCCGATTATGTCGCAAAATCTGGGCGCCGGGAAAAAAGACCGTGTGCGTGAGACACTTTATGCCTCGCTCAAGCTGACGGCACTCTGTGTTATACTGACCTGGGCTATTCTGGCCGCATTCCATACACCTATCCTGCATCTGTTTGCATCGAAAGGTGTTGCTGTCCGTATCGTCACATTGTTTTGCTGTTGGCTGGTGGCGAGTTATTTTTTTGTTGGATTGCTGTTCGTGTCAAATACAGCGTTCAACAATCTGGGCCATCCGTTCTATTCCACAGGCTTCAATTGGGGACGGGCGACTCTGGGTACAATTCCTTTTGTCTGGATTGGCTCTTTCTATGGGCCGATTGGCATATTGGTGGGACAGTCTCTGGGTGTGGTGATTTTCGGTAGCCTGGCAGCCTTGACGGCCTTCAGGGTCATCAGGCGGATATGACTTAAGGAAGCGGGCACTATAGGCAGTTTATCAATATAATTTCACAGGTATATTGTAAATGTTTTCATTTATAGAACATATGAAGCGGAAATAATTATATTGAAATAATAAAAAAATATTTCAATAGAAATTAATTTAAAAACAAATAATAAGCGTTAAAAAATAAAATAACTTAATAAATTTTTGCGTTTGATGTACTCAAATTTATCTAGGAAACGTAAAAAACAAATTATTATTATTTTTATACAAACACATATTTTTAATAATTTATTTCAAATTTTTGTTTATCTGAAAGAATAAAAACTTCTTTTCTCCTCATTTTCAACGCGGTGAATGATGGTATTGTATTTTGTCGTGTATATCGTCTTTTCGTTCTTCCCTTACAGATTGTCGTGAGGGATAATAAAATGGTATGAAATCTGAATTTATCGTTTTTGAAAATGCTGTGACTGAGAGTGGCGATGCGAATATTGTTGACAGGTGGTTGCGGGTTTATCGGTTCTGCTGTGGTCAGGCATCTGATCCGTCAGACCACTCACGAAGTTCTCAATGTGGATTGCATGACGTATGCAGCCTCGGAAGAAACAGTTGGAGATGTGTCGGCAGACAGGCGTTATCGCCATGCTGCCGTCAATATCGTCAATGGTGTTGAACTTCAGAAGCTGTTTGACGAATATCGCCCGGATGCCGTGATGCATCTTGCAGCAGAGAGTCATGTTGATCGCTCGATCGATGGTCCTGGTGTGTTTGTCGAGACGAATGTCACTGGTACCTATGCGCTTCTCGAGGCTGCCCGCCGCTACTGGCAGACGCTTGGCGCAGAAGCCCAGAAGGCATTTCGCTTCCATCATATCTCGACCGATGAAGTGTTCGGTCATCTCGAACTCGATGATCCGCCATTCACCGAGACAACCCCTTATGATCCAAGAAGCCCGTATTCGGCATCAAAGGCGGCTTCGGATCATCTCGTCCGTGCCTGGTACCATACCTATGGCTTGCCGACTTTCGTGACCAACACGACCAATAATTATGGTGTCTGGCATTTTCCCGAAAAGCTTATCCCGCTGGTAACGATCAACGCACTGGAGGGTAAGGAATTGCCGGTTTACGGCAAGGGCGAGAATATCCGTGACTGGCTGTTCGTCGAGGATCATGCTGAGGCATTGGTAAAAGCAGTTGAACGCGGCCAGCCGGGTGAGACCTATGCGATTGGTGCACGTCAGCCACGTACCAATCTTGATGTGGTCAAGACGATCTGCACCGTACTTGATGAGCTGTCGCCTGATCCGGCAGGGCCTCGCGAGCGCCTGATCCGTTTCGTTACCGACCGCCCGGGCCATGATTTCCGTTACGAGATCGATCCCAGCCATGCCGAAAAGGCGCTGGACTGGAAGGCGAAGCACGATTTCGAAACGGGCATCCGTCGCACCGTTCAATGGTATCTCGACAACCGTCATTGGTGGGAAGGCATTCGCGCCCGTCGTTACACCGGACAGAGACTGGGAACAAAAGCATGAGCGCTGAAAAGACCAAACCGATGAAGGGCATTCTTCTGGCGGGCGGGTCGGGCACGCGCCTGCATCCCATGACACTGGCGACCTCGAAGCAACTGCTTCCGGTCTATGACAAGCCGATGATCTACTATCCGCTTACCACGCTCATGCTGGCGGGGATTCAGGATATCATGATCATTACCACTCCGCATGATCTGCCGCAGTTCAGGCGTCTTCTTGGTGATGGATCACAGTTCGGCGTGCGCTTCGAATATCGTGAGCAACCTTCTCCGGATGGTCTGGCTCAGGCATTTCTGATTGCAGAAGACTGGATCGATGGTGCACCCTGTGCACTGGCTCTGGGCGATAATCTGATTTTTGCCGATCACCTCGGAGTGCTGCTGCGTGCGGCGGCTTCCCGTCCCGAGGGGGCGACAGTTTTCGCCTATCAGGTGCGCGACCCCGAACGTTACGGTGTGGTTAGTTTCGATGAGAGCGGTCGAGCACTCGGCATTGTCGAGAAGCCTACAGAGCCCGAGTCCAACTGGGCCGTGACCGGTCTTTATTTCTATGACCATCGTGTTGTGGAGTTCGCCAAGAAGGTCAAACCAAGCCCACGTGGCGAACTCGAAATTACCGATCTGAACCAGATGTATCTGGAAGAGGGATCCCTTCAGGTTGATCGTCTGGGGCGCGGTTGCGCCTGGCTTGATGCCGGTATGCCCGATAGTCTCATGCAGGCAGGACTTTTCGTGCAGACCATTCAGTCACGTCAGGGAATGCTGGTAGGGTCGCCCACAGAAGTTGCCTACCGCATGGGCTTTATCGATCGCGATCAGCTTATTATGCAGGGTAAAGCCAAGAAGAAAACCGAACTGGGCCGCATGCTGCTTGAGCTTGCTCATCAAACCCATTCAGGCAGGAACTAGGAGCCAGTCCATGAAAGTCGAACGTCTCGCCATTCCTGACGTCATCCTCGTTACGCCGCAGCGTTTCAGCGACTCACGCGGTTTTTTTTCTGAAACCTACAACCATCAGAAGATGGTGGATGCGGGCATCGATCTGACCTTCGTTCAGGATAATCAGAGCCTGTCGGTGCAGAAGGGCGTCCTGCGCGGTCTGCATTCGCAGGTGGCCCCTTTCGTTCAGGGCAAGCTCGTACGTTGCACCAAGGGCGCGATCTGGGATGTCGCTGTTGATGCGCGCACAGGCTCGCCGACCTATGGTAAATGGGTTGCGGCGGAACTGTCGGAAGAAAACTGGTCTCAGCTCTGGGTGCCGCCTGGCTTCTTGCATGGCTTTGTGACGCTGCAGGAAAATACCGAAGTGCAGTACAAATGCACCTCGCTTTATGACAAGGCATCCGAGCGCGCCGTGATCTGGAACTGTCCACACCTGGCGATTGACTGGCCGATCAGCGAAAGTGAAGTGGTTTTGTCCGATAAAGACAAGATCGCTCCGCATTTCACCGAAGCCAAGGGATGGTTCCATTACTCATGAGCACGGCAACGGAAAAACGCATTCTTGTTACGGGTGGTCAGGGTCAGCTTGCCACCTCTCTGAAAATGCTCGGAGGCGATCGCGTCGTGGTGGTGGGCCGCCCTGAATTCGATCTGGCTCAGCCAGAAACGCTGGCGGCTACGTTGAAGCGGGTCAACCCTTCTCTGGTTGTCAACGCGGCAGCCTGGACAGCGGTCGATCTGGCCGAGAGCGAAATCGAGGGTGCGACGGCCGCCAATGAGACGGGTCCGGCAGAGCTGGCGCGTCTTTGCGCTGCGCGCGATGTGCCGCTGGTTCATGTGTCGACCGATTATGTCTATGCCGGTGACAAAGGCGCGCCTTACGTAGAGACTGATCCGGTCACCCCGCAGACTGTTTATGGACGCACCAAGGCAGCAGGCGAACAGGCTGTTCTGAAAGCCCATCCGCGCAGCATCGTTCTTCGCACCTCCTGGGTCTATTCGGGGCACTGCAAGAATTTCGTGCGTACCATGGTCAATGCTGGTGCCAAGAATACCCATCTCA
This sequence comes from Papilio alexanor hazarajatica, assembly GCA_018246295.1. Taxonomy (NCBI): domain Eukaryota; kingdom Metazoa; phylum Arthropoda; class Insecta; order Lepidoptera; family Papilionidae; genus Papilio; species Papilio alexanor. The sequence continues at coordinate 59,071 of DWLR01000005.1, read as the reverse complement.
AGGTGGTGGGTGATCAATATGGCAATCCGACTAGTGCTGATGATCTGGCAAAAGCGATCCTGTCGATCGCCGATCAGGTCGAAGCGGGCTGGCAGGATAGATTTGCCGGTATCTACCATGCCAGTGGCACGGGTGAGACGAGCTGGCATGGCCTTGCTGTCGCAGCTCTTGAGGAAGCCAGCCGTCATGGCCAGTCCATGCCCGTTGAAGTGGCGGCCATTCGTACCCAGGACTGGCCTACTCCTGCTAAGCGTCCTCAGGATTCCCGTCTTGATTGCAGCAAGCTCGAACGGGTTTTCGGTATTCGTCTGCCGGAATGGCGCGATGGCGTCGCGCGTGCGGTCGATGAGCATTTTGCGACCAAGCCAGCCTGAAGGTGACTGACCAGAACAGAACAATTTCCTCAGCGCCGCATCTGTATACGGTGGGTGGAAGAGATACGGAGCGGGCGGCATCGAGGCCGCCCGTTACGATTCTGCTCTCGGTCTATAATGGCGAGGCTTTTCTCAACCAGCAACTTGACAGTTTTCTGGCCCAGTCCGACACTGACTGGTGCCTGTACTGGCGTGATGATGGTTCTCACGATGCTTCTCGTGCCATCATGCTTTCCTTTCAGGAGTATCGCGGCCAGGGGCGCTGCATAGAAATTGATCCTGAACCAGGAAATATTGGTGTGGCACGCTCCTATGCTGTGTTGCTCAATGCCGCTCCGTCTGAGTCGCTTGTTGCCTTTGCTGACCAGGACGATGTCTGGGTGCCTCAGAAGCTCGCCTGGGCAAGAGAGAAGATTGTCCCATTGCAAGGACCAGCCCTGTATTGTGCCCGCCAGTTTCTGACCGATGAGGCGCTGACGGTGCTGGGACCTTCTCTTGCGCTCAGACGCACCCCTGACTTTCATTCGGCTCTGATTCAGAATATCGCAACAGGTCATACGGTTCTGCTCAACCCGGAGGCTGCAGCTCTGATCCGTCCGGTTCTGCCGCCACAAGGGGTACTGCACGATTGGTGGAGTTATATTCTGGTGCTGGGGGCAGGAGGGCAGGTCGTTTTTGATGATCGTTGTGTGAGTTTCTATCGTCAGCACCGACGCAATGCTGTCGGTGTTGAACGTTCCCTTGCTATCAGGGGAATACGCGCTTTGCGTCGTGGTCCGAGAGCATTCATGACGTTACTTGCGGCCCTTGTTTCCCGTCTGCAGGAACCCGATTGTCAGACCCTGATCGAGCCGGAAGAGCGTCAGTTCCTGTCGCGTTTGCAAGATGTACTCGAAGACAGCTTCATGACGCGATTGGTCTTTTTGCGTGAGGAAGCTGACTTTATCCGCCAGCGTCCAGCCGAGACCTGGATATTCCGGTTCTGGTTTCTGTTTTACGGCAGAACCAAACCGAATTCATGACAGGTACGACGCAGGGTTTCTGACGGAAGCGCATGAGCCGAAACCTGCTCGGTCGAGAGCGTTAGCTCAAGTGATCGGCTCATGAGGTGCAACGCTCCGGTTTTGCCTCCATAGCGCTCGTCACCGATGATAGGGCATCCCAGAATGGCGCAATGCACACGAGCCTGGTGGGTGCGCCCGGTGAACAATGTCAGTTCCAGCAAAGCCCGGTTCGCACGGCGCGACAGAACACGCCAGCCGGTGCGGGCGGACTGCCCTGAGGGATCGGCCGTCATGTGCCAGCCTTCTTTTGTCGTTACTTTTCGCAAGGGGGTATTGATCACGCCGTCATCGCCACGAGGCGCATTCTCAACTACTGCCCAATAGGTTTTGCGAGCCTGTCCTGCAGAAAAAAGCTTCTGCGCTTCAACGAGGGCCTGCTTGCGCAGCGCAATCATGAGGCATCCCGACGTATCGGTATCAAGGCGATGAACCAGCCAGGGACCATCCTTCCGGCGCGACAGGAGGGGAAAGAGCGCTTCGACCGAATGCGTCGTCTTCGGGCCAGGATGAACAGGCAATCCCGCAGGCTTGTCGATCACGACAAGACGCGGGCTCTGATACAGGATCGGATAGGGAAAATGATTCATCGGGGGAGGGGAAGGATCAATCCTCGTCGCGCTGACGACGGGCAAGAACCTCTCGTTTGCCGACATGATTGGCCGAACTCACAATCCCTTCCTTTTCCATCTGCTCGATAATCTTGGCAGCGCGGTTATATCCAATGGAGAGATGGCGCTGGATGAACGAGGTCGAGGCCTTGCCTTCACGGGTCACGAGATCGACCGCCTGATCAAACAGACTCGTCTCTGCGTCGAAATTGCCGCCACCCACACCATTACCACCGGAAGAAGCGCTTGCCGCTTCATCTTCGAGATTGGAGATCACCTCGTCATTATAGACCGGCTCGCCCTTGCTGCGCAGATCGGCCACCACATCCTCGACTTCGCTGTCGGTCACGAAGGGGCCGTGCACACGGGTAATGCGCGCCGCGCCTTGCATGTAGAGCATGTCACCCTGGCCGAGGAGCTGTTCGGCACCCTGTTCGCCAAGGATGGTGCGGCTGTCGAATTTGCTGATGACCTGAAAGGAGATACGCGTCGGAAAATTGGCCTTGATGGTGCCGGTGATCACATCCACGGAAGGGCGCTGTGTTGCCATGATAACATGGATACCTGCCGCACGGGCCTTTTGCGCCAGGCGCTGCACGGCGGCTTCGATTTCCTTGCCAGCCACCATCATCAGATCAGCCATTTCGTCGATGACAACGACAATATGAGGCATGGTTTCGAGCGCAAGCTGTTGCTCGTCAAAAACAGGCTGGCCTGTTTCCGGGTCGAAGCCCGTCTGTACGCGCCGTGTGACGAGTTCGCCCGTGGAGCGTACCTGACGTACGCGCTGGTTATAGCCGGTGATGTTGCGGACCTGCAGATGCGCCATGGAGCGGTAGCGCTTGTCCATCTCGCGTACGGTCCATTTGAGCGCGGCAACGGCCTTGTTCGGCTCGGTGACCACCGGCGTCAGCAGGTGAGGAATACCATCATAGATCGAAAGTTCGAGAATTTTCGGATCGATCATGATCAGACGGCACTCTTCCGGTGTCAGCCGGTAGAGCAGCGACAGGATCATGGCGTTCACGCCTACCGATTTACCGGAGCCCGTGGTACCTGCGATCAGCAGATGCGGCATCTTGGCTAAATCGGCATAGACCGGATTGCCTGCGATATCCTTGCCTAACGCAAGACGAAGCTGCGCCCCCGGTTCATTAAACTCGGGAGTATCAAGCAATTCCGAAAAATAGACCGTTTCACGTGACGCGTTTGGCACTTCAATGCCGATCACGTTGCGGCCGGGTACAGTGGCGATACGCACGCTCAGTACAGAAAGCGAGCGCGCAATATCATCAGCCAGACCGATGACGCGTGCCGAGCGGATACCCGGTGCCGGTTCCAGCTCGTAGAGTGTGACGACGGGCCCGGCGTGGATATCACCGATCTGTCCCTGGACGCCATAATCTGAGAGCACCTGTTCCAGCAGGCGCGCATTGGCTTGCAACACCTCATTGGAAGGACCGTTGCCTCCATGGGCGGGCGCCTTGCGAAGCAGTCCGAGCGATGGCGGCTGCCAGCCTGTACTTTCCCATCCCTGACGGGCTGCGGGAATGGATTGTTCCTGATGCGGGCGTTCCGACCGGGCACGACCGAAGCCGAAAAATCCACGTTTGGGTTCTTCCTGCGCTTGCGGGGCAGGCGCTGGCTCGTCCTGGTAAGGCGGTGCATCCTCGATTTCAGCGTAACGCGTTACGGCAGCCGGTCGCGGTGCGCTTTCCTGATCGCGGGCAATTTGTGCCAGCTGCATGGCATAGGGGTTAGCCGGGGCAGATGATTCGGCTGCTGGAGCTGCATTCTTTCCGGGTTGTGCGCTCTGCGTGGAGGCTGGCTGGGTCTGCGAGTGCTGGAGCACCGGAAGCATTTCTTCGGTTTTTTCCGGTGGCTGAAGCCATCCGGTATTTGCCGGGATAAAGGGCTGTCGAGCGGTGTCACCGGTCTGTCTGGGCGACGGGTAAGGATGCTCATGGCGATAGGCATTCGCCTCGACCGGCTCGTAACTGCTCCAGTCGGGGGGCGTTGTCTGGCGGGCGCGATTGCCCATGCGACGTGCCAGATGCTCCGAGCTTCTTCCGATCGAGCGGGCTCCCCGAAAGAGCGCGCGCCATTCGCTGCGCCGCAGACCAAATGCAAGTGGAATGAGCAGAATGGTAAGCAGCAGGCCAAGAAACGAAAAGAGGACACCGCCCGCGCTGCCGAGCGTGGCACGTCCCGTCGAGACCAGATGATCAGCCAGAACAAGTCCGAGCTGTCCGCCAAGTCCGGCCCGTGAAGGCCAGCTTGTGGTCAGAACAGGCATCAGAACCTGCAATGTGGCAATCAGTGCCGCAGAGACAGGAAGCAGACACAGAAAAGCGATAAAGCGCAGGATTGGCACACTGAGCGTATGGTGGCGCACGATCTGCCACGCCCAACACAGCATGACGATAATCGGCATGGCACTGGCCAGACCCAGCCATTGCACCAGTCCGTCAGCCAGGGTTGCACCGGGCTGGCCGAGCAGATTGGTCGGCACAGCTGTGGTGGCGGTATCGAAAGACGGGTCCTGGGGATTGTAGCTCCACAACGCCACAGCAAGAGCGAGGGCGAGGGCGAGAAGAATAAACCCGCCAAGTTCTGTCAGCCGGTCATGAAACTGGCTGCGTAGTCTGGGCGAGGCGTTTGCGGGAGAGAACCAGCGGCTGAGCAAAGCCAAATTCACATCTTCCTGTGCTTGCGCAATACGTTGCACCCCGCGCATGGGGCGTCGAGCATCGTCTGAAACTATACCTGTCGTGCGGCAGAACTATAGCGGAACAACACGGTGAGACGAGAGTAAAAAAGGACCAAATTCCGCCAATTGTGCGGTCTGCATGGAGCTGATCTGCCTCAAGAGGACGATAGACCCAGAGAGATATGGCGGACGGAAGCGGGGATCGAAGAGACTTGCGGCCTTTGCGGGTCAGGATCCGGCACTGAGAGACTTTGATCGGTGCGCTCTGCCAGTGTCACGAGGCTTGCCAGATCCTGACTTGTGCCACGCCGAAGCGACGTTCTGTCAACAGAGGCAGTTCGATGGCAAGTTCGTCTTTTACGGCGGTTTCGGCCACGATGATCGCGTCAGGTGCGATCCAGCCAGAGCGGGTCAGAGCCTTGAGGGCGGCGGGTACCAGATCCTTGCCATAAGGCGGGTCGAGAAAGACGAGCGTGCAGGCGCGTGACGCACGTGGCGCGCGCGTTACGTCGCATGTCAGCACCGAAAGATCGCGATCGTCGAAGCGGCAGGCACGGATATTGGCCGATATCACGGCGCGGGCGCTGCGATCCTGTTCCATGAAGGTGGCAGAGGCCGCACCACGCGAGAGGGCTTCGAGGCCAAGCGCGCCTGTGCCGGCAAAGGCGTCGAGCACATGGGCCCCGCGCAGAAAGTCCATGCCGGCCCAGGGGGCGTGGGCAAGCATGTCGAACACGGCCTGACGAGCGCGATCGGAGGTGGGGCGGGTGGTTTCGCCCCGGGGCGACTGAAGGGCGACGCCTTTGCGTTCACCGCCGACGATACGCATTATTCTTCTTCGGCTTCCGGGCTGACAATGTCGGCAGTCTTGTCTTTCACGATGCGGCGGACGCGACGCGGAGCTGCGGCGAGACCGGGCACCTGCTCGCGCAGGATCTTGCCCTGAACCTCTTCGATCTCCCGTTTCTGCAGGGTACCAAGCTGGAACGGGCCATATGAGACGCGGATCAGACGGCTGACATGCAGGTTGAGCCCCATCATGACACGACGGATTTCGCGATTCTTGCCTTCCTGAAGACTGACGGTCAGCCAGGCATTATCACCTTTCTGGGAATCCAGACCGGCCTCTATGGGGCCGTAGCGCACGCCGTCGAACTCGGATCCATGGGCAAGGGCGGCCAGTTTGCGCTCGTCCACCACCCCGAACACGCGCACGCGGTAGCGGCGGATCCAGGCATTTGACGGCAATTCGAGACGGCGGGCTAGCTCGCCGTCATTGGTAAGAAGCAGCAGCCCCTCGGAATTGATATCAAGACGCCCGACGCTCACGACGCGTGGCATGCCCTCGGGCAGGGAATCGAATACGGTGGGTCGCCCCTGAGGGTCGCGATGGGTGGTCATCAGCCCGTCAGGCTTGTGATAGCGCCAGACGCGTGTGTGTTCCTTGTTGCCGATTACCTTGCCATCGAGCTGGATGATATCGCCATCCTGCACAAAGGTGGCGGGATGCTCGACCGAAGATCCGTTCATGCGGATGCGCCCGGCCTCGATCATGCGTTCGATGTCGCGTCGGCTGCCTACGCCAGCGCGGGCCATCCATTTGGCGATGCGTTCGCCCTTGTTCTCTTCGGTCATGTTCGTCTGTCCTGTGGTGTCGCGTGTCGGGCCGCGTCGATGAATCCAGCCAATAGACGCGCATCGCCCGGATCGATAGCGAATTCCGGGTGCCACTGCACCCCCAGACGAAAAATTCCGTCATCGGTTTCGATGGCCTCGATCAATCCATCGGATGCGCGGGCGCTTATTATCAGGCTGCCTGCGTCGCGCACCCCCTGATGATGCGACGAATTGACGCGCATTTTCGTCGCGCGGGTGCAGCGTGAGAGCAGTGTGCCGGGCAGGATCGTCACGTCATGACCGGCCTCGTCACGCGGGTTGGGCTGTTCGTGGGCAATCGGGCCAGGGGCGTGTTCAGGCAGATGCTGGAACAAGGCCCCGCCCCAGGCAATGGCCATGAGCTGCATACCGCCGCAAATACCAAGAACAGGAAGGCCACGGTCTCGGGCGGCGGCCAGAAAGGCAAGCTCGGCATCAGTACGGCCGGGCTTGAGTGTGGTGCGGGGGTGAAGGGCCTCACCGTAGAGAGCCGGATCCGGGTCAAAGGCTCCGCCTGTCACGACCAGACCGTCAAGACGCTCTATCAGCGGAGCGGCCAGAGCAGGCTCGTGGGGCAGACCGACGGGCAGGGCGCCAGTGGTAGCAAGGGCGCTGAAATAGTTCTGGCGTAGCGCATGGTAGGGGAAGCGCGAAAAGGCCCGTGGGCCGCCCGGCTCGATATCAAGCGTAAGGCCGATGAGAGGTGCGCGTGTCATGCCGACCATGTAAACAGGGTTTTGAGGCAAACAGAAAGCGCCCGTATCAGCCGGGCTGGAGATCCTGTGTCTGACAGTTCCCGACGGGGCAAGTCCGTTACCCACAAGAATGAATCTTCAGAAAGAGGCGTGGGTATGACCGCAGCGCTGGAAGCTGCCCGTGAGGCGGCTGAACGCGGTGAGGTGCCTGTAGGGGCGGTCGTGCTCGGACCGGAAGGGGGCGTGATTGCCCGGGCAGGCAATGAGGTTGAACAGCGCCGGGACCCCAGCGCCCATGCTGAGATCCTGGCCATGCGTGCTGCCACAGCCGTACTGGGTACACGTTCGCTGGCTGATTGCACATTGGTGGTCACGCTCGAACCATGCCCGATGTGTGCTTCAGCCATGGTACATTTTCGCCTGGGACGGGTAATTTACGGCGCCTATGACCCGAAAGGCGGCGGGGTTGATCATGGGCCACGTATTTTTGAGCAGCATGGATGTCTGCATCGTCCGGAAGTCATCGGAGGCGTTCAGGAGCAGGAAAATGCCCTCTTGCTGAAGAAGTTTTTCATAACATTGCGGGAAACGCGTGATTTCTGAAACGGATTACCACGTTTTTACACCTGTCTATTCTGGACGAACCGGAAGCAGCTTCATAAGTTTGACTAACCACACGCACCATACGGGTGCCAAAGCTGGAAAGATCATGACTGACGCCATGCCTGTACGTTCGATGCCTTCACGGAAATTCCGTTCACTGGCTCTGGTCGCGGCCACTGCGCTGTCCATAGGCGCCGGTATCTCCTCCCCCGCATGGGCAGAAGGGCTGATCACGCCCCAGACCCAGCTTCAGACCCTGCCGAATTTCGTCAATCTGGTGAAGCAGGTGAAACCTGCTGTCGTTTCCATCACCTCACGTATCCGCGCGGATGTTGCCGAGCAGGAAGAAGGGGGCGGGCAACAGATGCCGCAGGGCATGCCGTTCCCGTTTCCTTTCCCGTTCCAGATGGCCCCGCAGCAGCAGCAGCCACGACGCACCGTTGAGGCACGTGGTTCGGGTTTCATCATTTCCAATGATGGCTACATCGTCACCAACAACCATGTGGTGAATGGCGCAACCAAGGTGACCGTCACGCTCGATGATGGCACCACCCTTCCCGCAAAGATCGTGGGACGTGATCCAAAGACCGATGTGGCTCTGCTCAAGATCAAGCCGAACGGCAAGCTGCCTTTCATCGAGCTGGGCGACTCCGACAATGTGCAGCCCGGTGAATGGGTGGTGGCTGTCGGTAACCCCTTTGGTCTTGGCGGGACGGTCACGGCCGGTATCGTTTCGGCACGTGGGCGCGATCTGAATGCAGGCCCGTATGACGATTTCATCCAGATTGATGCGCCGATCAATCACGGTAATTCGGGTGGCCCGCTCTTCAGCCAGAATGGCAAGGTGATCGGTATGAATGCCGCTATCATTTCGCCTTCAGGTGGGTCGATCGGCATCGGTTTTGCCATTCCGTCCAACACGGTCAGAAGTGTGGTGGACCAGCTTCGTACCTCAGGTCATGTCACGCGAGGCTATCTGGGTGTGCTGATGCAGCGCATTTCCCCGACCCTGGCTCAGGCATTGAATCTCAAGCCAAGCGAGCCGGGTGCACCACCTGAGGGCGCATTGGTGGCCCAGGTTACACCGGGTGGCCCTGCTGACAAGGCTGGCCTGAAGAGTGGTGACGTGGTGATCGCGCTCAATGGTGCCAAGATCAAGAGTGTGCATGATCTGGTGGTCCATACTGTCTCAATGAAGCCAGGCAGCGATGCCACGCTGAGCATCCTGCGCGATGGCAAGACCCAGACCATTCAAGCCAAGATCGGCAATATGCCCAAGGATGGTGAAGGCCAGGATACGGCCTCTGGAGATGACAGCACGCAATCCGGTAGCGGCAAGATCGGTATTTCTCTGGCTCCCCTGTCTCGTGACATGCGCCAGCAGCTCGGCGTTGATGACAGTGTCAAGGGTGCTGTGGTCAATCAGATCGCCGCAGGCTCTCCTGCCGAGCAGGCTGGTGTGCGTCCCGGCGACATCATTCAGGCTGTGGGTAATACAGCGGTCGATAATCCTCGTGCGGTTCTGACTGCTGTGCGTGGTGTGCTCAAGAACAAGCAGCCGATTCTGTTGCGCGTGCTGCGCGACGGACAGCAGATCTTTATTGCTATTGCGCCGAGCGGAAGTGACGCGGATGACGATGGAAGCGATGACAGTAATTGAGAGCTAGTTCTCACGAGGCTTTCTGATCCGATTGAGTTTGAAGGGTGGGGTCTTTGGACCCCGCCCTTTTTCAGGCCTGCATGTGCTGTGATATAGGGAAGATCACATGCGGAATTTGCGGCTCCGTCCCCGCTGCGGCACAATGCGGCCATGACCCGTATCTTCATTGATTCTGATGCCTGTCCGGTCAAGGATGAGGTTTATCGCGTGGCCGGGCGTTATGGACTGCACAGTTTTGTGGTGTCCAATCGCATGATCGCCTTGCCTGATTCCTCTCTTATCGAGCGTGTGGTTGTCGAGGCCGGGCCTGATGTGGCCGATGACTGGATAGCCGAACATGCGGCTGAGAATGACATTGTGATCACTGCGGATATTCCGCTTGCCGCCCGATGTGTCGGGAAAGGTGTGCATGTGCTGGACCCCAAGGGGCGCATTCTCGATGGCGATGCCATCGGCATGGCGCTGGCCATGCGTAACCTTATGACCGATCTGCGTTCGGCAGGCATGATGACGCCGGGTGGTGCGGCTTTTGGCAAGGCCGATCGCTCCCGGTTTCTTTCCGCGCTCGATACCTTGGTCAACAAGGCTCGCAAGCCCCGCCCCCGTTCCATGGTCCTGCCACAGGAGTAGGAATATCTTACATGGCACACATATGCAGAGAAAATGTATCACAGTATTATTGATATACAAGTATTGATGTAAAAATATTATCTTGTTTTCATATCAATACAGACGAAAAAATCTCTCTGGATGGGTAGCGCGGTGATCTGCTTGACTCTCGCCCGTGCTGCGACGCGCATCCTGTCGCAAAACTTTGATCTGCAGTTCTTTCGTGCTCTTGGCCTTGGTATGTCGGCCTTCGCAGAGCCAGGGCCCTCTTGCGGTGAGTTATGAAACACAAAGGGAAGATGGCCAAATTCTTACCGACGTGTCATGTTTTTTTGACTGATCGGGGCGATTCCGCTTTTGTCCGCTGAATGGAGTGCAGATCTGCCTGATCGAGATATTTCGTTGACGCCTCATTATACGGAAACGACCGATTTCATGAATGCTCCCATGTCCACGACCACGCTTGAGACAGCAGCCGAGACTGCTCCCGATGTCCTTCTTGCCTCACTGTTTCTGGAAGCCCGACGCAGCAACAAACCGCTTCGCGTCGTTCCCGAGACGATTGTCCCGATCAATCCGAAAGCAGCCTATGCTGTGCAGGACGTCGTTGCCCGCGTGCTGAGCGAGTCCGGTAAGGGGGAAATTATCGGCTGGAAGGTCGGCGCGGCGACACCTACAGCAACGCCGTCCTGCGCACCTTTGCATCGGGCGACCGTTTTCGAAAGCGGGCATGAGCTTTCGCCGTCTTTCTGCCGGTTTCATGGTGTCGAGGCCGAAATCGTCTATTCATTCGGGAGTGACCTTCCAGCACGGGCTGAACCCTGGACAACTGAAGAAGTAGCCACAGCAATCGGGGCCATTCATGGAGCAATCGAGCTGCTCGATACGCGTTTCGTAACGCCGGACTCTCAGCACAATCTGTCTCATCTGGCCGATCAGGGGAGCCATGGTGCGCTGATTGTCGGGCGTGGTGTGACGTCCTGGCGCGATTTCACCCCGACTACTTTGCCCATGACCATGCTGGTCAATGGTGAAAAGCGCTATGACCAGCAGGGGGGTAACAAGGCTGGCGATCCGCTGCGCCTCCTTACCTGGCTGGCCAACCACGCAGTAGAGCGCGGTCGCCCGCTGCGCGCGGGTGATGTCGTGACCACGGGATCGACCATGGGGACGTTGTTTCTGGATGATCCTGCCGAAATCTGTGTGTCATTTGAAGGATTGTTCCCTGTGGAAACCCGCCTGGGAGCGCCTTTCCGGCTCTGAAAACAACATTGTTTGCGGTGGTGATGAGGCGCGTTACCATGGCGACGTAACGCCAAGGTGATGAGCGTCTCGACCATGTTCTTTCTAGGGTCGAAAACCCGGTAACAACCCGCAAGATGGACGTGTTATGGCCAGCAAGACCGATATTCTCATGATCGACCCCATGCCGGAGAGCTTCAACGAGCAGCTCGGCACGCCTTTTCGCCTGCACCAGTTTACTTCTGTTGAAACGCTGGGAACTCTGGCTGAACGGATTGAAGGGGTGACCACAGGAGGGGGAAGCGGCCTGCCACGACCGATTATGGACAGATTGCCCAACTTGAAAATCATTTCCGTCAACGGGGTGGGAATCGACAAGATCGATCTGGATGAATGCCGGCGCCGGAATATCCGTCTTGCCACAGCTCAGGGCGTGCTCACCGAGGATGTCGCCGATATGGCCATCGGGCTGATGCTGGATGTTGTACGGGGTATTTCATGCAATGATCGCTTCGTGCGCGCCGGAAAATGGAGCCATGAGCCGGTGGCGAATTCCTGGACCATCAAAGGCAAGAAGCTCGGCATTGCCGGATTTGGCGCTATTGGCAAGGCGGTGGCCAAACGGGCTTCGGCCTTTGATATGGCTGTAGCGTATTTCAGCTCGCGCCAGCAGACTGATACGCCGGAATATCCCTTCTATCCCGATTTGCGCGTTCTGGCCGAATGGGCGGATGTGCTGGTGCTTTGCGTTTCGGGCGGAGCACGTTCCTATCATATGGTTGATCAGAGTATTCTTGAGGCACTGGGGGCAGAAGGCTTCCTGATCAATGTTGCCCGTGGGTCGGTTGTGGATGAAGCGGCGTTGATCGCGGCTTTGCAAGGCCATACGATACGCGGGGCGGGGCTTGATGTCTTTGCTGAAGAGCCTCATGTGCCCGAGGCATTCTACAGTCTCGACAATGTCGTACTGCAGCCCCATCGTGCCTCTGCGACATTTGAAACCCGTCATGCAATGGGTCGTCTGGTATTTGACAATCTGACGGCTTTTTTCCAGGGCAAACCCCTGCTGACTCCGGTCATCTGAATCATTTCGTAGAGAAGGGTCAGGGCCTTTCGCTTACATGGGTCTGCCCTTCACGAATACGATCGAAATGCAGCCCCGTCCCGGCTCTTGTTATCTGGGATTGGGCGGAGAGCAGATAGACTTTGCGGTTCGGGTAATCGAACAGAACCATATGAGACTGAAAGAAATCGACACCAAGCAAGCCGACGCCAAGATCCTGCTGGGCATAGGCAGACATACCATCAAGGGTGATGTCGCCAATCCTGAAGGATGAGACCGTTGTCCTGAAAAGCCGTGTACGCAGCGCGCCGTAAAGGGCAATAGTCGGGTTGGTATCGTTACGTTCTGATCCGGACAGCCATTGCGCAGGGAGTGTAGTGACAGGCACATCCGAATCGAGTGTCATCTCGCGATCCCTGCCTTCGATTTTTGCCGTGATGGAATCATTGCCAGATAGCGACATCACCTGTGCACCGGCGCCGATAAAATCGGAAGGGGCTTTGGAACAGACCGGGTCCTGTCGAAAATGGATGAGCGCAAAGACGCCATGAGGCATATCGAGCAGAAGGGTCAGGCGGTCGAAGAAAGTGCTGCCTATGGTGCCAATCAGGGGTCGTGAACCGATATGCTGTATCGGATAGTCATCCAGTCGGATCATATCCGGCGTCTGCAGATCGAGGCTGCCTAATCTGAGATGTCCCGCCCTGATGACGGGACGGGTTCGCGTATGGGCGCGGTTCGTCGTGATGGTCAGTGTCTTGTGTGTATCTTCTGTCTCGAACCCTTCCATATCTCCAACATAAAGAGCATCAAAAGCACTGGAGAAATATAGGGCAATTTCTTTCCCATCCAGTGTTGCTGGCAGAATGGGAGAGTCGCCTCTTCCTCCCAGAAGCGGCAGGGTTACAGCACCATCAATACAATCAGATGTATCCTGTGCCTGTGCTTGGGGCAGGCCAAGAGCGACGAAAGCAGCGATAAAAGTGCCTATCCGCCGCGTTCTGCTCATCTCAACTGGCTGTCCTTGCTGCCGCGACGATTGATGCCGGTAAAGACCGGCTGCTTGTCACGCATATTCTGACAGCTGATACAGAGCTTCACTCCCGGTACGGCCTTGCGACGGGCATCAGGAATAGGCTCATCACATTCAATGCATTCTTCTGCGCTTTCACCCTTTGGCATGGCGTGACGCGCGCGATTTACGGCATCAGCAATCGTGTCGTCTATCTGATCCTGAACGGCCCCATCAGGAGCCCAGCCGGTTGCCATAAGCACATCCTCCCGTTCTCGGTGACACTCTTCAGATATGTGATGTAAAATGAGGGATAAAAGTCCTGCACATCACTAATCAGGTCCGGGAGTAGAGGGATTTTCAGCCGCAATACGATCGCAGGCTGAACCCTTGAGCCTTGCTTTCGTTCACGCGAAAGGGAGGCAGGGTGTATGATGCAGTCGGATGAAGACACAGGGAGCACCAGAATCAGACATCTGCCTGTCCAGCAACTGCTCAGCCCGGTTCAGGCTGCTGCCTATCTTGGTCTGGCCCCCGCTCTCTTCAGGGCTCTGCGTTTCTTTCGCTGTGGTCCGACACGGCTGATGCTGCGTGGCAAACCGTTCTATCGTCGCATCGAACTCGAAAAGCTGCGCCAGGATTGGTGTGCGGCGGTCCAGGTCAGGGGAGAGGACCGCCTGGAAAAGCGACTGGACCCTGATACGGAGGGCAGTGATGCGAGGGAGAGATTCCTCGATCCGCTGATGAGATTGCTGGCACTGCGCGCCATACGTCACCGTATTGTGGTGTCGATCTTCTGGGTGATGGGTCTCATCGGCGGTGCCATCTGTCTTATCCTTTATTAACGCTGTTCAAGGATCTGCTTCATGCGTACACGGATTGCCTCATCTGCCCTGTTCGGTACCCTGACCTGTACGGTCGCGCTTCTTGCTCTTGCTCGCTGGCGCGGATTGCGTGCGGTCCAGGGGATCAATTGTACGGCCCATTGGCTGGCTGGTTCTGAAGCAGCTGAAAGAGACACTGTGGATCTCAGACACAGCGTTACGGGGCTTGCGACAAACTACGCGGCTCTTCTGTTCTGGGCCGTTCTGTACGAACTGGCACTGGGCAAAAATCCCGGAAAGCCCAGAGCCGTTCTCGTGACGCTTGCCCTTGGCCCGGTTGCTGCTCTTGTCGATTATAAGGCCACCCCCAGGCGTTTTACCCCTGGTTGGGAACTGGTGTTTTCCAGAAAGGAAATGGGACTGGTTTATGCGGCCATGGTCGCTGGTATGGCATTCGGTGCCAGACGCGCACAGTGTCCTGCTGAGAAGAGATAATTTTTTCAGAAAATTCTGGTGCCGGGTGAGGGATTTGAACCCCCGACCTTCGGTTTACAAAACCGCTGCACTACCACTGTGCTAACCCGGCAAACGCAAGAACGGATTGCTTTTCGTCGTTAAACGCAAATCCGTCAAGGTCTTTTGGCAAGGATAATTGCGAGCGCCTTGTCTTGGCCGGATATGATGCCCTTTCCGGGCTTCCTCAACAAAAAAAGCCCGGCTCGAAAGCCGGGCTCTGTCTCGGATCAGACCGAGTAGTACATTTCGAATTCGGCCGGGTGCGGCGTGTGTTCGAATTTGTAGACTTCTTTCCACTTCAGCTCGATATAGCTGTCGATCTGGTCCTTGGTGAAGACATCACCTTCCAGGAGGAACGAGAAATCTGCTTCAAGGGCCTGAAGAGCCTCACGGAGCGAACCGCAGACCGTCGGGATCTGCAGCAGCTCTTCCTTGGGCAGCTCATACAGATCCTTGTCCATGGCTTCGCCCGGATGGATCTTGTTACGGATGCCGTCGAGGCCGGCCATCAGCATGGCGGCGAAAGCAAGGTAAGGATTGGCGGTCGGATCCGGGAAACGGACTTCGATACGCTTTGCCTTCGGGCCGACCGAGTACGGGATACGACACGAAGCTGAACGATTGGCTGCCGAGTAAGCAAGCAGAACCGGCGCCTCGAAGCCCGGGATCAGACGCTTGTAGGAGTTGGTCGACGGGTTCGTGAAGGCGTTCAGCGCCTTGGCGTGCTTGATGATGCCGCCGATGTAGTACAGTGCGTCTTCTGACAGGCCTGCATACTGGTCGCCTGCAAAAAGCGGCTTGCCGTCGCGCCAGATCGACTGATGCACGTGCATGCCCGAGCCGTTATCACCGGCGATGGGCTTCGGCATGAATGTGGCCGTCTTGCCGTAGGAATGGGCGACGTTGTGCACGCAGTATTTGTAGATCTGCATGAAGTCGGCCGACTGGACCAGCGTGGCGAACTTGGTGCCCAGCTCGTGCTGCGACTGTGCCACTTCATGGTGATGCTTTTCGATCGGCAGGCCCATCTCACCCATGGTCGAGAGCATCTCGGCGCGCAGATCGCCTTCGCTGTCGACCGGAGCAACCGGGAAGTAGCCGCCCTTGACCACCGGACGATGGCCCATATTGCCTTCCGGATAGTCTTTCATCGAAGCGTCAGGGCCTTCGATGCTGTCGAGCTGGTAGGTGCCGTAATTCGGGCCCGTACCAAACTTGACGTTGTCGAAGATGAAGAATTCGGCTTCGGGGCCAAAGAAGGCCGTATCACCCAGACCTGTCGTCTTCAGATAGGCTTCGGCAGCCTTGGCGGTCGAGCGCGGGTCACGGGCATAGTAGGTGCCGGTGCGGGGCTCGACGATATCGCAGATCAGGATCAGCTGCGGCTTGGCCGAGAACGGGTCCATGACGGCCGTGGTCGGGTCGGGCAGAAGCACCATGTCGGATTCATTGATGGCTTTCCAGCCGGCGATCGACGAGCCGTCGAACATGAAGCCTTCAACGAAGGTATCTTCTTCAATGGTGGTGTGCCACTGCGTCGTATGGTGCCACTTGCCCTTCGGGTCGGTGAAGCGCAGATCGACCAGTTCGACCGAGTGTTCCTGCATCAGCTCGAAGACGCGCTTTACAGCGGCGCTGTCGGGCTTACCCGGCTTTGCATGGGCCGCTGAAGTGAAAGACGCAGCCTTGGACGCCGCGGCTGGAGCTTTTTTCGCCATTTGTCAAATACCTGTATCTGCCTCAAGGGGCCGCACTGATCGGCTGCAAAACGATTAGGACAGGATTCGCGAACTGTCGAGTATTCCAAAGGCTTTTTGCAGCGCCAAACGAGGGAAAAACGGCCTTCTTTCTCCCCTGTTGAGGCCCCTGAAAATATTCTGAAACCAAAATGATGCATGACAGGTCTACGAAAAACGCATATCGGCATGGCCGGTTCCTCAGGTGCAGTTTTTTTTCGCAGAGCACGTGACTGTGAAGCTTGCAGGCATGGGGCGGAGATTCAGAATCCGGAGTCCCGATCCTGGCTCCTGACCGGTGAAAATTGCGGAGGGTTCTGGCTGGCTGTGAGCAAACGGCGTTTTACAGCCTGTATTATGCCGGTATCATGTCCTCGTCCCTTCGCAGCGCAGGTCTGGCATGAAATCTCCAAACGCCTTTCTCGGCTCCTTGCCGACCACTATCTTCACGACGATGTCCCAGCTTGCCATGACACATGGGGCCATCAATCTGGGACAGGGCTTTCCTGACACCGAAGGCCCGGCAACACTGATTGATGAAGCCGCAAATGCCTTGCGGGACGGACGTAACCAGTATGCACCGCTTACTGGACTGCCAGAGCTGCGTGAGGCGGTTGCTCGTGCCAGCAAGCGCGATTACGACCTTGATATCGACCCCGCCCAAGAGGTGATCGTGACTTCAGGCGCTACAGAGGCGCTGGCTGTCAGCCTGATGGCGCTTATCGAACCGGGCGACGAGGTCGTGCTTATCGAGCCGCTCTATGACACCTATCTGCCGGTACTGCGTCTTCTCGGTGCCGTGCCCCGTTGTGTGCGGGTGGAGGCGCCTGACTGGCATCTGTCGGAAGAGACATTACGGGATGCCTTTTCGGACAGAACCAAGCTGATCCTGCTAAACTCCCCCATGAATCCAAGCGGAAAGGTCTTTACCGCGCAGGAGCTGGACCTGATTGCGTCCCTCGTTCTGGCCCATGACTGCTATGCGATTTGCGATGAGGTTTACGAGCATCTGACCTTTGGCGTGAAGCATATCCCGCTCATGACGCGCCCGGGCATGCGTGACCGCGCCATCCGTATTGGCAGCGCGGGCAAAAGCTTCTCCGTGACCGGGTGGAAAATCGGCTATATCACGGCCTGCCCTGCTCTGGCGTCGGTGATTGCCAAGGCTCATCAGATCATTGCCTTTTCAAGCGCACCCAATCTGCAACGGGCTGTGGCCAAAGGGCTTGATCTTGGTGAAGCATTTTTTGCAGAGCTTTCAAAGAGTCTGCGCGCCCGGCGTGATCTGTTTGCCAATGGCCTGAACAGACTCGGCTTTCCGACCCTGCCTGCCGATGGCAGTTACTTCGTTGTGGCCGATATCAGTGCTCATGCAGAAGGCCGGGATGATGTGGCGTTCTGTCGTGATCTGGTGACAGAAGCCGGGGTCGCGGCCATTCCGGTTTCTGCCTTTTATGATCCGCATGGAGCGGAGCCGCCGCGGCATCTTGTCCGTTTTGCTTTCTGCAAGACTGAAGCTGTTCTTCGCGAAGCGCTAGGTCGTCTGGAACGGCGTTTCAGCCCTCAGGAGGGTTGAAACGCGGTCATCTTGTCGGTTGGTACGCGCTGCTCGAGCGGCGCCTCTTGTCGCATACCTTGTTGCTGCGTCGCGGCTTTTCCGGGAGTGGGGGTCTGTCCGGCGCTTTCTGGTTGGGCGCCCGTTTCGACATCACCCGCTGGTTTCGCCGGTGCCGCAGGAGAGACCTGTGGACCAACCGCGCTATAGGGATCACTGGGCGGCAACACGTCGATCGGAGCCTGACTGGCAAGCGGGTTGTGCTCGAGGATTTGTGCCGTCTCGTCGGGGTAGCGACGCATCAGCCCCAGAAGAGTGCCGTTGGTCCAGCCAAAACCGATCTGCATCGGGTATTCGCCGCCGCCTTTGCCACCTGAAGCGCTGATACCGGGTGCTTCCACATCGTATTTTTCAAGCAGTACGCCTGATTTCTCATAAGTGCCGATTACACGTGCCATCCATCGTCTGGCAATTGTCTCACCGAGATCACTCGCTCCGTAGTTATTGAGGCCCTTGATCGCCATCCATTGCTCTGGCGCCCAGCCATTCGGGGCGTCCCATTGCTGTCCGCTTTCATGATCGGTCGCCATGATCCCACCGGCCCGCAGGAGCCGTGTCCGGATTGTATCGGCTACCGACATGGCCTGAGCCTGTGAGGCAAGGCGCAGGAAAAGCGGCACGGCTGTGGCGGAAGAGAGCACGTCGGTTGTCTGGCCTTTGCGCCAGTCGTAATCGTAGAAAGCCCCTTTCTCTTCATTCCAGAAAAGCCGCCTGACAACAGCAGTATGCTCATCCGCGCGCTGACCGTAGAGCGCTGCAAGCTTGTGCTGCCCTGTCAGGGCATAGCCATGCTCCAGGGTCTGCTCGAGGTGGACCATCAGACAGTTTACTTCGATAGGAGCAAGGTCGGTCGTGTGAATGGTCGACAGGGTATGCCCGTCAGCAAGCCAGCGCGAAGAAAAATCCCATCCTGTCTCGGATCCGGCGCGCAGATCGCGATACACATCCGATGGCGCACGCATGCTTGCCTTGGCTGCTGTAGCAACGTCTTCGGGGTAGCTTTCGTCACGTGGCGTATCGAGATCATCCCAATGGCGCATCAATAGCGTGCCATCTGAGAGGCGGACGAGATGACGATGGGCCTGACCGGGTTTCAGCGTGTCCGCACCATCCATCCAGTAATCGTATTCCTTCTGCAACTGAGGCAGGAATTCACGATAACTGTCCTGGCCATCATGTTGGGCAAGAAGATCGACCATCAGCGAGAAGAAAGGTGGTTCGGATCGGCTGAGATAATAGGTGCGGGTGCCGTTGGGAATATGACCATAACGATCAATAAGTGAGGCCATGTCCCGGATCATGCCGCGTAGCAGATCCCATTGTCCGGTCTCGTAGAGACCGATCATGGTGAAATAGGTGTCCCAGTAATAGAGTTCTGAAAAACGGCCACCTGGTACGACATAGGCATAGGGAAGCGGCAGAAGCGACGAGTAGGCTATCGGCTTGTCAGGCTGACGGGTCAGAACGCTCCACATACCCTGAATGTAGTCATAGATATTTTCATCTGCTTTGCGCTGGTATGTAATTTCGTGCCGCTGTGGTGGCGTAAAATGTGCAGTGTAGAAAGCCTTGAGGCTGAAATCAGGCTTCTTGCGTTGCTCCTCCCAGCTCTGGAGAAGTTGTGCAGGTGCCTCGTTAGGGCGTGAATCGGCAATCGTCTTGAAGTCAGGCGCCAGATGCGCACCACCAATGGCTGCAAACAATCCACCCAGAGCAATAGACGGCGAGCGTAGATCCTGTGGTACGGATGCGACATGCAGGGAGTGCGCGGCTTCACTTGCAACAGTCTCGCGTGGACCGGTCGATGGATGGGGGGGCGTATCTGCTGCTGCCGGGACAGAAGAAGAGGTGATGGCAGGTTCGGGAGCTTTCTGCGCGACGTCCTGTCTCTGATCAGCTGCACGGGCTCCGGTGCTCATGGCAGAAACATTCAGAACAACCAGCGAAGTGCCAAGAAGCAGGAGATGAGAGAAGGAAAGGCGTTGGCTGGTCATGCTGTCTCCCTGAACTTGGGTCCGGCATTACATTGCCGACCGTTCCTGATTTTTTTAAAGCAGTGTCCTGTCACAGATGTGACTCGAGCCCTGCTCCGTTTTGTGGCGCTCTGCTCTCCCCCGTACGCCAGTCATGCCAGAGAAGGAGATGCCAGATGAACAGGACAGCGCTGAAGAGGTTGCAAAACAGTACTCGTACCGTCTTTTTTCTCGTCGGTGTTATCTCGGCGCTGTGGTCGTGTCTTGTTCCTGTGATCAAACATCATGCCGGTCTGAATGATGGTGAACTGGGACTGTTGTTACTCTGCCTTGGCATCGGATCGATTATCGGCATGCCTCTGGCGGGGCACTGGGTAGGGCGCTGGGGATGCCGTGTGGTGGCGACAGGAGGAATCAGCATTGCAGGTTCACTCCTGATGCCTCTGGCTCTTCTTCATGCTGTACCGCTTCTTGCGGTCTCGGTATTTGGTCTGGGTATGGGGCTTGGAGCTGTCGAGACGGCACTTAATATACAGGCGGTGGATGTCGAAAAGCTGAGTGGCAAACCCATGCTTTCCGGGTTTCATGCCTTTTTCAGCATCGGAGGCGCCATTGGCGCAGCTGGACCACAAGCCCTGACTCTGGTTCAGGCAGCGCCATGGGTCAGTATCCTGATTGGCGAGATTGGTATCGTCGTTCTGTTTTGTGCTGTCTGGCCTTCTTTGCTCAATAGTCCCGAACCCGATGGCGGCTCGGGTTTTGCCATGCCGCGCGGTGTGGTCTGGCTTATCGGGCTGTTGACCAGTATCGCCTTTCTGGCCGAAGGCGCTGTGCTCGATTGGGGAGGGGTCTATCTCTCTGGTGAACGCGCTGCTTTCAGCATCGCACCGGGACTGGGTTATGCGTTTTTTGCGACCGCCATGACGTTCGGACGTCTCACGGGTGACTATGCTGTCGCGAAAGCCGGTCCGGTCCTGATCATGATCGGCGGTGGCCTCTGCGCGGCTCTGGGCTTCGCTCTTGTTGTACTAGGCCCTGACCGGATCACACTCCTTGGCGGTTTTGTTCTGGTGGGGCTTGGCTGCGCCAATATTGTGCCGGTTCTCTATGCTGCCAGTGGCAAGCAGACGGTCATGAAAAGCAGTGCCGCCGTCGCTGCCATTACCACCATGGGTTACACAGGCATTCTGGCAGGGCCTGCTCTGGTTGGCGCTGTGGCCCATATCAGCAGCCTTTCCACGGCCTTTATGCTTCTTGCCGCGCTTATGGGATTTATTGCCCTGAATGCGCGTCTTGCCCGCTGAGACGTGTCTTTTTTGGGCAAAACATGGCTTTCCCCTCGCATTCATCGGCAGGACGCGCCATGTGTCGAGGATCAAGAAGGAGCTGTTCGTACCCATGCCATCCTATGTCGAAGAGGCCCCCCTCTCTGCTCTCGCTGTCACGGATCGTCTGTTCTTTGAACGGGCCGATAGTACGCTGACGCGCGACGAAGCAGAAAAAATCGTCACCCGTTCGCTCGACGGAATAGAGGATGGTGAGCTTTTTCTCGAGTATCGTGAGAGTGAATCCATCCTGCTTGATGACGGTGTGATCCGCTCGGCCAGTTTCGATACCTCATCCGGCTTCGGTCTTCGCTCTGTTATCGGTCCTGAAACCGGCTTTGCCCATTCGGACGAAATCAGCAAAGGTGCACTTGAACGTGCAGCAGGTGCTGTATCTGTCGTGCGGCAGGGGCGTAGCGGGACACTTTCTTCGCCACCTCAGGCCACCAACCGGCGTCTTTATGTGCCGGAAAGCCCGTTGAGCGATACTGATTTTGCTGCGCGTGCCGCAGTTCTGGGCGAGATCGATGCCTATGCGCGTGGGCTTGGGCCGGAAGTGGTTCAGGTTTCGGCCAGTATTGCCACGGAGTGGCAGGCTGTTCAGATCATGCGTGACTCAGGGTTCCGCACGGCAGATCTGCGTCCTCTCGTACGTCTCAATATTTCGGTCGTTCTTGAACGCGATGGGCGACGTGAGAGTGGCAGCCGAGGCATGGGCGGACGCTATGCCCTGTCACGCCTTCTGGGGCGCGAAACATGGCAGGATGCGGTCGATGAAGCCGTGCGTCGCGCCAGGGTAAGCCTTGACGCCAGCCCTGCTCCTGCGGGCGAGATGGATGTGGTACTTGGCCCGGGCTGGCCTGGTATTCTGCTGCATGAAGCCGTTGGTCATGGGCTGGAAGGCGACTTCAACCGCAAGGGCACATCCAGTTTTGCTGATATGATTGGCAAGCGTGTGGCGGCTCCCGGGGTCACGGTTGTCGATGATGGCACACTCGCTGAAGGACGCGGTTCGCTGACCATCGATGACGAGGGCACACCATCGGGTCGTACCGTCATGATCGAAGATGGTATTTTGCGTGGCTTCATTCAGGACAGGCTGAATGCGCGCCTTATGGGGGTTTCCCCGACCGGGAACGGGCGTCGCCAATCCTATGCGCACGTACCTTTGCCGAGGATGACCAACACCCTGATGCTGGCCGGGGAAGCAACAACAGAAGAGATGATCAGCTCCACAAAGCGCGGGCTTTATGCGGTTGATTTCGGCGGTGGTCAGGTGGACATCACGTCAGGAAAATTCGTGTTTGCGATGTCCGAGGCCTATCTGATCGAGGACGGCAAGGTCACACGTCCGGTCAAAGGGGCAACACTGATCGGCAATGGCTTTGATGCCATGAACAAGATCTCGATGATCGGGCAGGATGTCGCGCTCGATCCTGGTATTGGTACCTGTGGCAAAGCGGGCCAGGGTGTGCCTGTCGGTGTGGGACAGCCGACCCTGAAACTGGCAGGTCTGACGGTCGGTGGTACGGCCTGAATCTGACAGAAGGGTGCGGTCTGGAATCCGCACCTTTTTATCAGGTTGCTGAAGAAAGCCCTGGGCTTGGGTCGTGTATACCGGTCGAAAACCTGGTTTTACCAGGAAAAGCCGATACTGCCTTGTGCATTCCGGCGCTCTCCATACCAGCACCATCCGCTCGGTGATCCGAAAGAGAAACAGCTTGAAATGAATTTCCGGTCGAAAATATTCCGGACACTTGCCTGCAAGACCCAGCCACGTAATCCAGGCGAAGATTTGCCCAGATCATAACGCAGCGA
Organism: Papilio alexanor hazarajatica; assembly: GCA_018246295.1. Classification (NCBI taxonomy): domain Eukaryota; kingdom Metazoa; phylum Arthropoda; class Insecta; order Lepidoptera; family Papilionidae; genus Papilio; species Papilio alexanor. The sequence goes on along the minus strand of DWLR01000005.1, from coordinate 35,968 downwards.
GCCATCAAACAGGGTATAGCCGGGTACAGTGACAGAGCCGCCTGGTATACTCATGCCCTGCACGATTGTCGTTCTGGCAGCGCCCTGTCCTCCATAGCCTGACATAACATAGCGCACACCGGCACCAAGTCCGACACCCGCCAGTGACCCATGGGGCAGGGTATACATGGCGAAGAATGTCGCACTTCCCTTGTTCGACTGAACCAGAGGGTGCCCTGTGGAGTCATCATGAACGTCTTGTGTACCTACTGCCGCATCAATCTGGAGATTATGCCAGGAGTTCACATGGCCTTCGACTTCGAAGCCGTCTGAATGGACCAACCCGCTTTGCGTACCCCAGGGCATATTGCCTGCGGTTACGATGACATTGGTCTGCATGAGGTGGAATCCGGCAGCACTCAGCAGAATTGGTGTACCTGGAATCTGGTATTTGACGCCACCTTCGAGTTGCTTGCCCAGAGAAGGGCTGGGTGTATGGGTCGTCTTGCCACCGTCGCCGGACACAAGCCCTGTCTGAGGCTGGAATGAAGTGGAATATGAAATATAGGGAGAAAGACCGAATTCGAAATGATAAAGCCCTGATGCGCGCCATGTTACCTGTGATGGGGCGATATGTGTTGTAGTCGCGGAAACCAGCTGCTTTTGCGTCATACGGTACCAGTCATTTCGTACGCTGCCGGTAATGTGGAATCCCCGCCACTGTAGCTCATCCTGCCCGTAAATACCGATCTGCTGCTGACGTACGGCATAGTTGGCAAAAAGGGCAGGGGTTGTAACAGGCAGCCAGTAATTGGGGGCAAGAACGTTCAGATCTGGCGCCCGTCCGGATCGCGCAAGCTCTGCCGAACGCATCTGCTGATAATCGTATCCGGCAGTCAGTGCCTGCTTGACCGGTCCTGTCACAACACGCCCGCGCAGTTGATTGTCGAATACGATGGCATTCTGCTCGTCCTTGGCGGCGAAGGCACTTCGTGAAATTGTTGTTGGGCCGACATACGCGCCAGTGCTGTAGACGCCCTCGTAGTTTGACCGGACATAATCATAACGCCCTCGGGATGAGAACTGCCAGTTGGTGTTGAACCGGTGATCGAAGATATAGGTTCCGGCCCCCTGGGTCCTTCGGAACCGCTCGAAATTCAGGTCGCCGTCATAGAAATTGCGGGGTACCTTGCCGTAAATTGCCGGATACAACGAACCAACCATTGGAAACGAGCCATAGGACGAATTTTCAGGATCGACCTGAAAATTGGTGATGAGCGTGAGTCTGTCTCGTCCTCCCGCTCCGATTGTCATGGTCGGGCTGATCGAAAACCGACGGTTCTTTGTGCGGGCAAGCTGGGAACGTGAGCCGTTGGCCGTTCCGTAAATCCGCCCGCGGACAGAGCCGTCTGACGTGAGGTAACCCCCTATGTCTCCATCAATACGATAGAGGTCAAAGCTGCCTCCTGTAGCAGTGAGAGCGCCGTAAGAACGCGCATCTGTCGGCATTTTGCTCGTCTGTGCTATCAGCCCACCAGGAGTGGAGCGCCCATAGAGCGACGAGGCTGGTCCTTTCAGAACCTCGATCCGTTCCAGGCGTGAGGTATCCGTCTGAGGCGTCGCAAAACCTGTTGGTGCCTTGGGCAGGATCAGCCCGTCCAGATATGGCAAGACGGTGAACCCACGTAACTGGAAGAAATCGTAACGTGGAGAGGTGCTGCCGCGCAGATCAGGGGTGATGCCCGCCGTGTAGCGCAGAGCCTGCCCCAGTGTCAGAACACCGCGCAGATCCATATCAGTACGGGTGATGACCGTAACGGATTGCGCTGTCTCAACCAGAGGGGTGGCCGATTTGGTGGCTGAAGAAGCAATGGTTGAGGCTCGCTGGCGCCCGGTGACTACGATCTCCTCCGCGTCCGATGCGGCCAGAGTGCTGCTGCTCCTGTTGGTGGAGGCTGTAGCTCCCTCAGTCGCCATTACACGTCCGATGCTGGCATCGCAAAGCGCAGCCGAGCCTAACAACACACGTATAATCAACCCGTATCTCACCACTCATCTCCTCGTTTGATGAGCATTGGCCTATAATGCAAGTGATAATCATTATCAAAAAGATTTATATAATTATGCTTTGCTCTGTGACCTACAGCCGGGAACGGGAATACCCAAAATTTTTCCAGGTTATAAAAATGTTACATTTAGAAAACAGATTGATTATATCCTCTCAAGATAAGCCTGAAGCTTATTTTGAAACGACAATGAGAGGGAACTGATAGTTCTGCAATAGGACTTGCGTTGATTTTATTGTATTAATAACTTTGTTTTCTCTAATAAGTAATTTGTATCTAACTTAAATGGAGATTTAATAGAGATGAGCGGTCCTGAAGCAAAGAAAAAATCATCATCATCAAGAAAAAAATCCGCGACTCAATCACTCACGCCAGATATCACGCTAGAGGTAATGACTCGCTTACTTGATGCCGTATCAGATGGAAACGGTGCTATTATTCTGGATGGATTGAGACAGAATCCGTCTGATCTCGGTTCTCTGATCCAGCAGATTGCCAATAGTCATGGTATTGAAAAGCAGAGAAAACTGACACAAACCAGCGACATAATGGAAAGTGGCAGGATGGAAGCGGATTTTGCTTATGTGGGGTTACCTGCAGAGGCGCGCTCTATGGATTTCAGATCAGCATTTGATAGACATTTAAGATCCCGTTTGGGTAAACGGGCAGACGGATTTGCGATCATCTTTGATCGGCTGGATAAGCACAGTCGCCCGGTCATCATTGAAACCGGCTGCCTACGTGTACCGGACAACTGGGAAGGGGATGGACAGAGTACTTTCCAGTTTGACTGGTATGCACGCGAACGCCAGGGATGCGTCTTTACAATTGATATCAATCCCGCAAGCATAGATAGCGCGCGGCGTGCTTGCAGCGGGACAACAAACACAATTCTGAATGATTCACGTCCGGCCTTGCATGCTCTCGGGCAAAACTGTGCTCGTCCTGCTTCTTTGCTCTATCTGGACTCATTTGATCTTGATCTGAATAATCCTATGCCGAGTGCCGTACATCATGCCACGGAGATGATGGCAGCTAGGGGATTAATTGGGGAAGGTACTATCATTTGCGTGGATGATTTCGATGTCCCGCCGCTAGGAGCAGGAGGAAAAGGATTGATAGTGGATCAGTTTATGAATTCTGTTGGCGCTCGATTGCTTTATTCGGGATATCAGAAAATCTGGGAGCTATAGGATCTAGTATATTATCTTCAATATCTACTATTATATTGGTGAGCGCGTAGTTTTTTTCAGTACAGGCTCCAAAGCGGTGCAGTCGTATGGCTTGATCTTCGCATGACACTGACTGCAACGCAGGGGATCTACTGTATTGTTTACATATGGTTCTCCTTTTGTTTTTAGAACTGACGGCTTGTTCATATTACCATCATTGATTTCTATATTATTTAACTGTAATAATCATTGGTAATTCGCGCATGATAGGTGCGGCATGCATATGATCCTGCTGCTGTATGGCTTTTTGAAGCCATTTTCTGTCTGAGAGACTTGGTGTCCCTGTCATGAGTATATGTCTTGTCTCGATCTTACGAAATCAGGAGGAACCAAAGAGTTGCAAGACTCATCTCACCGTAATGGGTGCCAAAATCATTGGTCGCTGTTCTGAATTGGAAGAGAATATCGGTTCATAGGCTCTTTTGCCTGGCATGTTGCACCGACATAGATGATCTCTTTGATCGAAGGCATAATGAACTGACACTTGCCGGAGGGACAGCCGGTCGAAAATGTCTTGGTAGTCAGGGTCATATTTTCTGATAGATCTTGTTCATGACAAAAGTTGATAAAGAATATGTATTATAAATCAGGAAAAATATAAAATACTCTATTTGTTATAATACAGATGGTGGAAATTTATTTTATAATTGGGCGGGAATGAAAAAATCTAGGCCAATTCATTATGATCATGGTTTCTCATTGTGTCGATTACGGTCTCCAGATCTTTGATAATGACCCACCGATCCAGACCTTTCATGACACACTTTATATACCGAGGATCCCTGGACATTATGACTCGCAATTCGGCCTGTATGACAATTATGGTCGGCTGATACCGACAGCAGGTCCACGTCGTGGATGGCCCAATGCAGCTCTGGGACAATCTCCAAGCTGTTGTGTCAGCCCTTCAGATGCGTTCCCCCTGTCGCCGGAGCCAACCTATTTTTACGGAGGCAACATAACCCCTCACTACGGGCATTTCATGACTGAAACTCTGCCCCGCTACTGGTGTGGGCGCCGTTTCTATGAGGGTCTGAAAATTTTTGTTCATGCCGAGAAAACGCTTGATTCGCTTTTTGCACTTCCCTGGCTTGCTGATTTTTTCTCATTGCTCGGGCTCGAACGTAAGGATTTTGTGGTTTTCGAGCGACCTACGCGTATCAGGATGCTGATTGTTGCCGGCTCGGCATTCGAAGAGAATTATTTTGCCCACAAGGCATTTGCCAGATATTGCTGATGGCCGGCCCATTTATCTCTCACGTGCCCAGTATAAGAGCGAGATGCGTCAAATCGACGGTGAACCCGAGGTTGGTGCCTATCTTGCTCGTGAGGGGTTTTCGATTGTTGCGCCCGAAACGCTTCAGGTTCGGCAGCAATTACGTCTGTTTTCCGAGCATCGACTGACGGTCGGCTTTGTTGGCTCAGCTTTTCACAACAGTATTTTCTGCCGACGACCGGTTGGGGTTGCCTTGACTTGTGATGGCCTGATCTCCTCGAATTTCACCCTTATGGATCAGGCGAATGAGGCTCGTATACAGTATGTAACGGCCCCCGAGATCACGCTCGAAAAATTTGTCCTTGGTCAGCCAGCCCTCTATCGTCTCAATGATCCGGTACATACGGCACGTGTGCTGGTCGACCTCGTTTACGGGCGCGTCTGGCAGAATGAGAAGACGCATGATGCTGAGGGCATTGATAAGGAAAAGACCTATCTGATCAGAACTTATCACCAGAGCTGGATGCAGATCGATCGTCAGACAGGTATCGTGTTCCATGGAAATGGTGAGGGTGAGCGCGTCGTCAGACTGGTGGCTCATCTGGGCGACAAAGGCTGGGCAGCGCTCACGACTCTCCCGGGTGACTGTCTTACGGTTGAGAGGGACAATCACCAAGGTACAACAATTTACTACCGGTTCCATAAACGCCCTGATGGAAGGGTAGCGTTTTACAATGATGAGACGCATCGCTTTCTATGTGCCACACCAGATGGCAAGATTTGCTGCGATCGCCTTGAGTCTGATGACTGGGAGTGTTTCACGCTGGAGGATGCCTGAGGCGCAGGTAGCCGTGCCGCAGGGGCAGGAATAGCGGGGCTGAAGGGCCCCGCCTGACGATTATCGTCCCAGTTTCCGAAGTTTCTCGCCTGACATAAGACGCTTTTCGATGACTTCGAGCGACATACCCTTGGTCTCAGGTATAAAGAGAAAAGTCAGCAGGATGAACGAGGCATTCAGTCCTGAGAAAAGCCAGAATGTGCCGGACGTACCAAATGTGTTCATCAGCGTCAGGAAGCTGGCGCCCACGATCATGTTGGTGATCCAGTTGGTCAGTGTCGAGAGCGAAATACCCAGATTACGCCCTTGCATCGGCTGAATCTCGGAGCAGAGAACCCACATGAGCGGGCCTGCAGACATGGCAAAACCCGTGCAGAACAGCAGAAGCAGGAAAATGGCGATGAATTTCGAAGTCTCTCCCGACATGTCTGTCGAAAGCAGAACAGCCAGAGCAGCCATGCCCAGCGCCATGACCGTGAAACCCATGTAAAGAATAGGTTTGCGGCCCCATTTATCGACCAGTCCCACTGCAATGAACGTGGCCAGCATGTTTACGAGACCGATAATGGCAGTGCACCACATCTGCGAAGTAGCATCGAACCCGGCGCTCGAAAGAATTTTGGGCGCGTAGTACATGATGATATTGATGCCTGCGAGCTGCTGCATAGCCTGCAGCATGATGCCCAGGGCGATGGAGCGACGGAAATTCGAGTTTGTCCTGAGAAGCTCGAAACCGTGCTGCTTGACCTCGAGCTGCTCGCGAATGGCCTTGATTTCCTTCGCAGCCTCGAGAGGATCTTCACGCAGGGAGAGAAGAACCTCGCGAGCCTCCTTGTGGCGCCCCTGCATGATCAGCCAGCGTGGGCTGTAGGGCAGAAACAGAACGCCAAACAGGAAGAGGGCAGCAGGAATAGCCGCTACGCCGAACATCCAGCGCCAGTTCCCTGAGTAGGAGAAGTAGGTGTTCGACAGAAAGGCCAGGAAAATGCCGACCGTCACCATGAGCTGATAGGTCGAGACCATGGCGCCACGCGTGGCCTCGCTGGCAATCTCGGATAGATAGAGCGGGGCTGTGAAGGCCGAAATACCGACAGCCAGTCCCATGACCACACGAAAGCTGATCATGGAAGGGACAGACCAGCTCAGCGCGCAGCCGATCGAGCCAATCACGAAAATCGAGGCCCCAGCAATAAGCGAGCGCTTGCGACCAAGTGTATGGGCCATCCAGCCAGCGGCCAGGGCACCAACGGCAGCGCCTGCCATCATGGAGCTGACGACCCATTCCTGAGCAAAGGTCGAGGCGTTATATTGCTTGGCGAAGAAATCGAGCGCGCCTGCGACCACACCGATATCCAGACCTGACATCAGACCGGCAAGAGCTGCCAGCACTCCGATAACCAGAATCTTGAATTTCGTTGCATCGAAAACTGACGCCAGCCCGCCTTCCGTATTTCCGGCATCTGTATCTATCGCCATGGATTATTCTTGTCCTTTTCCGGCGGCACGCAGCGTGCCGACTTCTCGTCCATTCCAGTTTTTCATTACCTGATGCGACAATCCGGTCAGCACGGCGCGGTCTGCATCAGACCAGCCAGCCTCATCGAACCCGAGCAGAAGTGCGGCAAGGGCCACCTCTGCCGCCCGGTTCGCGCCATCATCGGTTTTGATCGCTATGCCGAGCCCGAGTTCGGGCACAGATGCCACCATCACCCCTTCTGCACCCATTTTGCAAAAGATTCGGTTACCGAAATGCGCCATCAATGTCGTATCGAAACGCCCGCTCCCTGCCACCATGAAGGGCTCGGACGCGACAGCAGAACGCAAGCGGGCGGCTGCCGACGCATGGCCCGATGAAAAATTTTTTCCTGTGCCAAAACGCGCAAAACCCGTTGCCAGAGCGGAGAGGGGAATGGCGTAGGTTGGCATCGAACAACCATCGAGCCCGCGATTGGTCTCCTCATGCGGGACAGATGTGGCCATGACAAGCGCTTCGGTTACCTGACGCTGTGCTTCATGGGTAGGGTCGATATAGCCAGAAGGGTCGAGAGACTGGTCGATCGCAAGGCAAATCAGGCCGGCATGCTTGCCTGAACAGTTGTTGTGAAGTGCTGAGGGGTGGGCGCCTGAGGCGGCAAGCGCATGAGCTGCCTTGTCATAGGTGGGCCAATGAGCTCCGCATTCGAGACATGTCAGCGTTTTGCCAACTTTTGCCAGCATCGCGGTGGCCGTCTCGGTATGTCGTGGTTCGCCGCCATGAGAGGCGCAGGCAAGAGCCAGCTCGGCATTGGTCAGGCCCAGCCGATCGGCAGCACCGGTTTCGACCAGTGGGAGAGCCAGAAGCGCCTTGACCGTCGAGCGTGGAAAGACTGGTCTTTCAATGGCCCCATGCGCCCGAACGACACGGCCGGTATCGTCCATGACGGCAATCCGGCCGAGATGAAGGGATTCGATGCGTCCGCCGCGCGTGACTTCAGCTAGGGCGATATCGTCCATGACGGGATCCTCAATAAGGTATGATGGATTGGGGATCGGTCTCAGCCGATCGGTGTCTGTCTCGAGAGCAGATAACAGGATGCGCCCAGCTGTGCACTCGAATCAGGGTCGTTATCAAGCCAGGGAGCAATATGAGCCTTGCGTACGCGCAGAAGAAGCATGTCTCTTTCGTCGTATTCATCGGCCTGGGCCGCAAAAAGCGGAAGCAAGGCCGGGCGTTCATAGAAAACCAGAGGCTCGCGGGCATCGAGCTTCAGACCGTTATCAATCAACCTCCATCCCTGTTCGGCCGGGAGCAGGGTATAAAGCCATCCATCCGGACGTTCTGCTTCCGCAAAGACGCGTGTGGTTACCACCAGCAGCGGGGCTTCTGCCGGCAGGAGATGTGTTTTGAGGATCGGAGGCTCGTAGTCGAAGAGATCCGGCTGTGTCTGTGACAGTATTTCCTGTCTGGGCACGCGTGATGCCCGTTCCGGGCGGGAATGAACGGTGCCACCAGTCAGGGGAAACCTGTCAGTTCGGGCCATGAGACGGAGATCGGCTACGTGCTATCAGCCCTGCTGGCACGAGGCGCAGATTCCTTCGATCTCGATGGTCGATTGTTGCGGCTTGAAGCCTATTTTTCGGGCGGCATTTGTTATGGCATGAGAGATCTCACTGTCTTCCACCTCACTGACCGCACCGCAGCCGCTACAGATCAGAAACTGTGCGCGATGACCGCAGCCATGGCCATGATGACAGTCCAGGCGATGCGCGCAGCCGATGAAGGCACTCATGCGCTCAATCCGGTGGATCAGGCCCTGGGCCAGCAGGAAATCAAGCGCACGATAGACTGTGGGCGGCGCTGCATTGCGCTGATACTGCCGCAGATGATCAAGAATGTCATAGGCGCCGGCAGGTTTGCGACTCTCCAGAATCAGCCCGAGCACAAACCGACGCGTTTCAGTCAACCGGCTGGCGCGCGTGGTACAGAACGCGGCAGCACGGTCGAGCAGTGCGAGTGTGCGGGGAGAGAAAGGGTCCAGTTCGGTCGTGGCCGTGCTGCTGAGCATGAAGGAATTCCTTTTCCGGCTTGTCCTGACCAGAGTTCCGCCTCTATATCGCGTATCTCAGTCGTTATAATATAACTAAAGGCGACTTTTTTGCGCCAGACCCTGTTCCTGCTGATCTGCTTCCTATTCCTGCCGGGCTCTGCCAGAGCTGAGCCGGTAAAGGTTTTCTGTGCCGAAGCCCTGTGGTGCGATCTGGCCGAAACCCTGGGGGGGAAATCTCTCACTACGACCAGCATACTCACGTCGCCACGGATTGACCCGCATGATTTTCAGGTCACACCTGATATGGCCCGCAAGCTGGCGGATTCCAATATCGTTCTGATGATGGGCGGTCATTACGATGACTGGATGCCACCATTGCTGGCGGCTCAATCCAGTGCATCGCGTCAGATAATTTCGGTTGCCGCTCTGGCAGGTCTCGGACCGCAGGAAAATCCCCATCTTTTTGATGACCCGACAGCTATTGGCCTCATGGTTGCAGCTCTCTCGACAGAGCTTGTGGCACGCCTGCCCGACGAGGCTGGAGGTATCAGGGCGCGTCAGGCGGATTTCGAGTCGATCATAGGAGCCTTTTCCGGGCGGTTAAGGACATTGCGGCTTCAGACACGGGGAATGAAGATTGCCGTGGCCGAACCTGTAGGCGGACCTCTGCTTCAGGCGCTTGGAATCGAGGTTGTTGATCCTGAATATGCTCTGGCGACCATGAATCACGATGACCCGGCTCCCCGCGATATAGCCCGACTGGAAGATGCGCTGCGCCAGAAGGCAGTCCGTCTTCTGATCATCAACCCTGCCATGAAGACCCCGTCTGTAAGCCGTATTGAGGCTATCGCGCAGAAAGCTCATCTGCCTGTTGTGGATTTCGACGAATTTCCAGAAGCCGGACATGCCTGGCAGCACTGGATGCAGGATCGGCTTGACCGGCTTGCCAGGGCACTGGGCGTTCATGACTGACAATTCTCCTGCGATCCTGCTGAGGCAGGTCACGCTGAGCCATGGCGCGCGCGTGCTTCTCGACGGGGCTGATCTTTCTCTGGCTTGCGGGAGCTTTACAGTTCTGGCAGGCGCGAATGGCCATGGCAAGACAACCCTGATGCGCGCCCTGCTTGGTTTGCATCCCGTTCATGAGGGAGAAATCCAAACTCTCGGCCGGAAGCCGTCCGTCGCCCGGCGATGGATTGGCTATATGCCCCAAGAGCGCAGGATTCCCGCGCCACAGCTTACAGGGAAAGCCCTTATCAGTGCTTCATGGCGTGGCACATCTCTTGGTCTGCCAGGATGGGGGCAGGGGGCAAAAACAGCGCTGAAAGCGGCTTTGACGCTGACCGGGGCAGAGGCATTGGCAGCCCAGCCTTTGAACCAGCTTTCAGGCGGTGAACGTCAAAGACTTTTTCTGGCCGAAGCCCTGCTCGACAATCCTGCCCTGCTGATACTCGATGAACCATTGAGTGGCATGGATATGGATTGGCAGCGCAGGATTTTGGCCATGCTCAGGGCGCGTTGTCGCGAGACGGGCATGGCGGTGCTGATGTCCTGTCACGGGCTTGAGGAAGTCAGCAGGTTTGCCGACCATCTTCTTCGGATTTCTCAGCGTAAACTGGAGCTGAGCGATGTTGCATTATGAATTCATGCAGAATGCTTTTCTGGCATCGGGCGTTGTAGCTGTTCTGAGTGGGTTGGTGGGGTGGTTTCTTGTGCTGCGTGGCCAGAGCTTTGCCGGTCATGCCCTGTCTCATATCGGTTTTGCCGGTGCGACCGGAGCAGCGCTGGTAGGGCTGACGCCCTTCATGGGTATGACGCTTTCTGCAGTTGCGGCCGGACTGGTTCTGGGCTGGGAAGCAGAAGGCGATCTGCGCGCGAATCCGGCTTCTGCCAATCATCGTGACAGCGTGATAGGGCTTGTTCTGGCGGCGAGTCTCGGGCTGGGACTGTTATTCCTGCAGTGGCAACATATTCCGGTCAGCAGCACCACCGCCCTGCTTTTCGGTAATGTTCTCGGGGTGAATCACGCCACCTTGTGCTTGCTGTTCCTGCTCGCCGGGCTTTGCCTGTTTGGTCTGTGCTTTCTGGCGAGACCTCTGCTTTTTGCGAGTCTTGATCCCGATCTGGCCGCGGCGAAGGGCGTCAGACTGCGTCTGGTTTCCTGCGGTTTCATGAGTCTTGTAGCGCTGGTTACAGCCATCTGTTCGGAGACCACGGGAATATTGCTGGTCTTCAGCCTGCTTATTGGCCCGGCAGCCTGCATGCTGCGTCTGGGCCTTGCTCCATGGCAGGGGCTGGCTGGCTCTGCCCTGTTGGCATTAGCGCTTTCCTGGGGAGGGCTGGTACTCTCCTGGTATACGGATGCACCGGTCTCATTCTGGATCAGCGCCGGTGCCGCATGCAGCTATCTGGCCGTGCGATTTCTTGCGCCGACAACCCATTAGAAGGCCGGGTTGGAACTCAGTTGACGTGCCAGTCAAGCAGCATGATACCGACGATAAATATCGCAAGAACGATATGCATGATGATCAGCTCACGCACGTTGATCGTCGGAACATCGGATCTGGATCTGGGTAGATTGGCCATGCGAGTCTCCTTATCGATTTTTACCGGACAAGGGTAAACCAAATAGCCGGTGTCCGGTTATAGCGTCATGAAAAATAATACAGAGACGCGTCATCGCGAAGCGACGAATCATGACGAACACCCGATCGAGGTTTCGCCTTATGCGAAATACATCCTGATTCTTGCAGCCGTTGTCGCTGCCATATGTGGCGGTCTCTATGGTTATGATACGGGTATCATTTCCGGTGCCCTTCTGCTGATCTCGGATGATTTTCATCTTGGCAGCACAATGCAGGAAATGGTGGCTTCCGCCATTCTTGCCGGTGCCATTATCGGCGCATTGGCAGCGGGGTCATTTTCTGAAAAATACGGGCGTCGTGCCTGCGTGACCCTTGTGAGTGGCGTGTTTGTTCTGGGAGCCCTGGCATGCGCCTTTGCTCCGAATGTATGGCTTCTGATCGTTGCGCGCATTTTTTTGGGATTTGCTGTGGGTGGTTCAACCCAAGTGGTACCCATGTATATCTCGGAGCTGGCCCCTGCCGAAAAGCGCGGTACGCTGGTGACGATGTTCAACGTGGCCATCGGGCTCGGCATTCTGCTAGCCAATATCATTGGCTTCACCGAGCGTGAGGCCTGGGGATGGCGTCCGATGGTTGGGCTGGCTGCCGTTCCGGCTGCGATCGTTTTTGTCTCGATGTTCTTCATGCCCAAAAGTCCGCGCTGGACGGCAGAGAACGAGGGCATGAAACGCGCCATTATCGAGCTTGGACGTATTCGTACCTCGAAAAAGGTTATCCGCAAGGAAGTGCGCGAAATGCGCGAAAATGCCGAAGCGGCCGATCCACGCAATCGTGGCTGGAAAGGTCTGTTTCGCCCCTGGGTACGCCCGGCCCTAGTCGCGGCACTGGGTGTTGCCTTTTTTACCCAGTGTGGCGGACTGGAAATGATGATCTACTATGCGCCGACCTTTCTGCGTGATGCCGGATTTGGCGCTTCCTCAGCTCTGATGGCCTCCCTCGGTGTGGCCATTACCTATTGCATCATGACATTCATTGGATGCCTGATTGTCGATCGCGTGGGGCGTCGTCGCCTCATGCTGATCATGGGACCGGGTTCGATCGTGAGTCTGATCGGACTGGGCATTGTATTTGCCATGCACCCGGCAGCGCATAGCGTCGGGTCCTATCTGGTGATCGTGTTCCTTTTGCTGTTCATGGCGTTCAATTCAGGAGGTATCCAGGTCTGTGGCTGGCTGCTGGGTGCGGAGATGTTCCCGCTCTCCATGCGCGGTCAGGCCACCAGCCTTCATGCTGCGACGCTCTGGGGCTCGGATCTGCTGGTAACCGGTACGGCGCTGACACTGGTGCAGCTCATCACATTGGGTGGTACGATGTGGTTCTATGCAGCCGTGAACCTTGCCTCAGTGCTGTTCATTTTCTTCTTTGTCCCTGAGACGGCGGGGGCCACACTCGAAGATATCGAGCTTGCCCTGCACGAAAAACGCTTCCGCCCCACGCGCGGTCATACACGCATTGTTTCCGAAGACGAGCAGCAGGAAGCAGCTGCCTGATCAGCCGCCGGTCACAAGTGGAATGCCCTGCCCACCTGCCCAGGCATGAAGGTCCTCCCTCTTCAGGGCTGCGGCCATCATGTCAGGGAAACGGTCGGGTGTGCAGGCAAAGACAGGGCACCCCATAGCAGCGAGCGCACGGGCGTGCCCCATGTCAAAGCCGGGACGTCCATCATCAGAGAGTGCAAGCAGGACGATGAGATTGACGCCAAGGTTCACGAGGTTTGCTGCCCGCTCCAGCATCTGTCTGGCATCACCGCCCTCGTAGAGGTCGCTGATCAGGATGAAATGGCTCTGTGCAGGGCGTTCGATCAGAGACGTGCCATAGGCCAGCGCGGCGTTGATATCTGTGCCACCGCCGAGCTGAATGCCGAAAAGGACGCTGACCGGGTCGCTGAGCTGTTCCGAGAGATCGATAACAGACGTATCGAAACAGACGAGCCTCATATCCAGTACTGGTAAAGATGCCATGACAGCAGAAAAGATCGAGGCATAAACGACCGAGCTTGCCATGGAGCCGGATTGATCGACGCACATCACGATCTGATCCAGATCGGCTCTGGTCCGGCGCTGTCTGGCATGACCGATCAGTTTCTGCGGGATGATCGTCTGATATTCAGCTTGCCAGTGATGCAGATTGGCCCGGATCGTACGCGGCCAGTCAATATCAGCGGGGCGCGGTCTGGTTGTGCGTTCACGACGATTGACTGCCCCCCTGACAGATTCGGCCGTGCGGCTGGCCAGTCTGGCCATGAGTTCAGCAACGATTTTTCTGACGACAATACGTGCGGTCTCATGGGTTTTTGCAGGCATGACATTACGCAGGGCCATGAGATCCGCCACAAGATGGACGTCGCCTTCGAGGCTCTGGAGCAGTTCCGGCTCAAGAAGCATTGCCTTGAGATCGAGCCGCTCCAGTGCGTCTTTCTGGATGATTTGCACGACCGGCGCAGGGAAGAATTCGCGAATATCGCCGAGCCAGCGGGCGATCTGTGGCGCAGATCCGCCAAGGCCGCCCTTGCGTTTGCTGCCTCCGGCAGCTGTTTCATAAAGAGCGGACAAAGCGCGGTCGATACGCCTGTCCCTTTCGCAGAGACCGTTTGGTTCGTCTGTTCCGAGTGCGAGTTGCCATCGCCTGTTTTTCTCGGCGCGCAGATCCTGGTTCATGAGACGAATCCCAGAATACGATGCAGAAGCGGCAACGCCAGATCGGTGAATTCGGCAGGCAGGACGTCTTGCCGGCTACCCTGTTCAGAGTGTCGCTGCGCCGGTTCTGTATCCGGCGTCTGCTCCAGGCTCGTCAGAAGGCGCTTGCGACTTGAGAGCGCAAAAGCACTGAAACACCGGCGCAGCATAGGCAGAATTTCCATAAAATCAGCCTCGTCCAGAACACCAATCCAGTGATCCAGCGCGTCAAGAAGTGCGCGATCCTGCGCGATGATCTCGGCCCCGCCGGAGAGAAAGCCATCAATATACTGGCCGGAACTGACCGCTCTGCTGGGAGGCAAAGTGGCACGCGAAAAACAGGTAACCACCTGTTCAACCGGCAAAATCTGCCGTTCATGAAGAAGACGCAGGGCCAGGCCACCAATCAGGGGGGCGACGCGATCGTTTCGAGTGGCTTCTGCCAGGGTCTGGTTCCAGAGCCCAGTCAGATGCGTCTCGCCGAACAGGGTCAGAGCATGATCAAACGCAGCCATGGTCGTGCTGATGGGCCGTGCACCCTGCGGGTCGATATCTGTCGTTGCCATGACAAATCCCGTGCAGATCTCGACACAAAGCAGAGAGACGAGCGCGCGCAGGGGATCGATTGGTAACGGGCGTGACGTCCCGTAGCGTAACAGCGAGACCAGGGTTGTCACGCTTTCCATCAGGGGGGAAATGGCCTGACTCGTGACGGCGACATGCTGCAATCTTGTGATGGTCTGTTCCGCGGCATCCTCCAGTCCGGCGAGCAGACATTTCTGGACGAGGGCCGCAAGCCTGCCGACATCGTGGCTCTGCCTGGCTTCCTGTATGGCCTTGTTGCGTGCGGCCTGTTCTATGGTGGCACCATAAGGCAGGGCCTGAACGAGGGCGAGAGCGACAGAAGGGGACCAGGTCAGACGCCAGGTCTCGCGATAGGTGCCGCGTCCGGCAGCGCCGTCGAGCAGGGTAGCCCAGGGAATGTCGATCACAGACAGTCTGTGCAGGAGTGTCGAGCGTAAAAGTCCGGCCTCTGTTCTAAGATCAAGCGCGATATCGCGTAGCAGATCATCCGGTTTGAGACGGCATTTTTTCTGCCATCGTTCCAGATCGCGTGCGAGGGGTATCTGAGGTACTTCCGGATCGAGTGCACCGATCTGCTCACCTTTCAGAAGGCGGGATTCAATCAGATCGAGCGGCGCTGTATCACCATGGCACAGGGCAGAAAGCGTGGCATCACGCATTTCCTCCAGATCAGGCAGGGGCTTGTTTCTTAACGCTGCAAGGGTCAGTGCGAGGCGGGTGGCCTCTATGGTCGAGGCGGGAGAAGCAACCAGTTTTTCTGTACGAAGGAACCCGGAGACTCTGGCCATCCAGCGCGCCGTGAAATCCTCCGCGGAAGAGGCACCTGTGGCGCCCCGCAAAGACCAGAGATGGCGATACCACCCCGGCGCCTTTACCCCTGCGCCATATCCCGATCCGGCAGCAAGGCGGGAATCACTCCAGGGAACCCAGGCTGTTTCTGTCCTGACTTTTTTCAGGTCGCGTATGAGGGTGCGATCGGCCGTCTGGGATGTCTTGCGTCTCAGAGCCGGGACATGCCAGGCCCCGACGATGACGGCGATCTCCCCATCGGTATCCTTGAGTGCCTGACGCAGGGCGATACGCATGAAAGCTTCGCGTATCTGATCGCGCCTTTGCCGTGTATCGCCCAAAAACGATTCCTGCTCTGCTGCGTCCCGCAGGGCTGTCATGGCGTTTTCTACAGCCTCGAACATCTCGGGGCCGGACGGGGTATGTTCGACCATGGCGTGCCACCAGGATTCGCCATCCTCATATCCGGCGAGTCGGGCCAGATCATCCATGGGATCGGTGGGGTGCTGTGTCGACAGGGGATCTGCTTCCTGCCGGAGCAAAGCACCATCATCCGTATCACCCCGTCCGGCGTCGTCTGGACCCGCTTCATCGGGAGTGGCCTTGTCGGCAGCGGGCTCAGCGGATTCGAGCGTACCAGAATCCTCGTCCCCGGCGCTCTGTTCTGTTTCCCAGGCGAGCAGGCAGGATGCAGGCCAGTCGATAAAGCGTACCGGGCGTTCATGTGACCGTGCCCAGCAGAGGGCCTGCCATTCGGGCGAGTATTCCGCGAAAGGTGCAAAGACGGCGTTGACCGGGTTGTCAGACTGGTAATGAAAAAGCGCAAGGGGCAGGGACATGCCGGGCAAGGTGGCACAGGCGATGAGGGGATCGGCCTCGGGTTGCCCTTCAATCAGAAGGACCGCAGGGTCGAGCGCATCAAGCGCTGTGACCAGGCTTGCGGCGGAACCGGGGCCATGATGGCGGATACCAAAAAGATGAAGGCGCGGATCCATGGGATTTCAGATCACATCCCTGATGGCCCCGTAGAGATCGCGCCAGCCCTCGCGCTTGCGCACGACATTTTCGAGATATTCCTGCAGGGCCTGACCATCGGCGGTCGGATCCTTAACCACAGCTCCCACGATATTGGCGGCGAGAGACTGGGCATCCATCCTGCCAGAGCCGAAATGGGCGGCCTCTGCCCAGGCATTGATCCCGACAGAAATGGCCTCGGCGGTGGAGAGTGAGCCGGAAAGCGGCTTGAGCTTGAGTTTGCCATCCAGTGTCTGTTCGCTGCGCAATTCACGAAAGATCGTGACGATGCGGGCGATCTCGGCATCCGCAGGCGCAATGGGGGGAAGCGCCAGGGAAAGGCCTGTCTCTGCAATGCGACGGGTCACGATATCGGTTTCTTCCTCAATCGTGGCAGGGGCTGGCAGGACAACGACATTGAAGCGTCTTTTGAGGGCAGACGACAATTCGTTGACACCCTTGTCCCGGTTATTGGCGGTGGCAATCACGTTGAAGCCCGGTCTGGCATGGATCGCATCATCCAGTTCCGGGATCGGCATCATTTTTTCCGAAAGGATGGTGATGAGCGTATCCTGGACATCAGACCCCATACGGGTCAGCTCCTCAAGACGCACCAGGGTACCTTCCTCCATGGCGCGCATCATGGGCGTACGCACCAGTGCATCGGGTCCGGGTCCGTGGGCCAGAAGCATGGCATAATTCCAGCCATAACGTATCTGGCTTTCATCGGTGCCGGCGGTACACTGGATGACCCTGTTCGAGGTGCCCGATATGGCGGCAGTCAGATGTTCGGACACCCAGGATTTTGCGGTACCCGGCATGCCAAGCAGAAGCAGGGCACGGTCGGTGGCCAGTGTTGCAACAGCGGTTTCTATCAGTCGGGGGTTGCCGACATATTTTGAACTCACCGGCGTACCATCAGCGGCCTGGCCGCCCATCAGGTAAGTCACGACGGCGCGGGGCGACAGGGCCCAGTTTGCCGGGCGGGCATGGGTATCACCACGTCTGAGGGCGTCCAGCTCGTCAGCATAACGGTCTTCCGCGCTCTGGCGCAGGCGGGTTGCGGTCATGAGGGCGTCTTTTCCTGATAGAGTTTGATGAGGATATCGGCCAGCAACACGGCGCGACGGCTCTGGTCGGGGTGCAGATCGATCATGCGCCGTTTGAGCGGCCCGATCTGTCCGACTGGTGTCAGAACCATGCAGGCAACAAGGGTGTTTTCCTGAGCCCGGGGAGCGGACAATACGGCGTCGGTCAGAATGCTGGCCTGTTTTTCGGGCAGAGGCATGCCAAGCGCATCAGCCAGGGTCTCGATGGCGCTCGCAAGGTTCTGAAACTGGTAGCTATGGGCTTCATCCCAAACAGGTAGCGGCTTTTCTGTTATGGCAGCGACATAGTTCAGACGATCGACAGACGATCTGAGGCCCGGCTTGTCGAAACCGTATCGGACAAGAAACGGCCAGATCGGCTCTCTGGCACAGGAGGCTATCAGTGAAAGAAGCGTCCAGTTTCTGTCATTTGCGGCCGCAATGCCAAGGCAGTACATCAGGGCAAGATCGTCCGAAGCCGCGGTTACCAGATCCTGCTCCGACAGAGCGAGCTGCGCGGCCAGGGTACGTATCGACAGGACATCGCATGCCATTGCAACCCAGTTCAGCATGAAATGGGAGAAGCCCCCCGCAAGGCGTTTGCTGGCAATATCGGCTGGAAGCTGAAGGCTCACAGTGATCCTGCGTCTGAGCAAACCGTTTTTTGAAACTGTGACACGGGAAGCGAAGTCTGTCAGCTGAGCCTCGGCATAGGCAGACCCGGGCAGGTGACCCAGTATTCGCTCGCTTTCCTGTCTGACAGGACCAGATCGATCCGTTCTTATGCTTTCAAGTAGTGGCTTGTCGTCACCGGAGAGGGCGATCCAGAGGAGTGAGACCAGTTCCAGACGTGCATCGGCTTTCTCCAGCGGTAATTGCGCGGCAACCAGGGCGCGAGCCTGTGCAGGGTCCCTGTGACGGAGTGCCTCCAGAAAAGAGAGTCTGTGTGCATGAGAGGCTTCTGCAAGAAGGGTCGTGTCGATGGCACCGTTTTCGGTCAGCAAAAGAGAAAGTGGATCTTGTGCTTCCAGACCCGGCTCGTTGAGTGCCGCTCTGAACCGTTGCCTGAATGTCCTGAGTTTAGGGCCATCAAAGGGGTGAAGCGTCCGTCCGAGGCGCGAGAGGTGATGGGCAAGGGCGATAGCGGCACTGTCCGTGGCACGTCCGACAGCATTGCCGACCAGATGGATGATGTCCGGACGCAGCGCCTGCGGAACGATGGCCCCTGACGAATGATAGGGAGCGATCGTATCGAAATGCTCTGGTGTGGCGGGCATCCTGAAAGACTCTGCCTGTACGAACAGCGTCATGACACCCAGGGGATCGATATTGTGCCCCTGTTCTGTGGCAGAGGGAGTTTCTCGGGTAGCAACGCAATATGCAGGCAGTGTGGCGCTGTCGATCGGGCGTCGTGCCAGCCCCTGCAGCAGGGACTGATAGAGAGGCGAAGTGTTCATCACGGCGTCCATGCGCCAAGAGCCGTCTCGGCGAGGAGCGGGGTATAATGCCGACCATCCCATGTGCCGAATATGCCTATCTCATCGAAAGGGCAGAGAGGCGAAGCGATATCGGTGATGGACTCGCTCAGGGGGAGGGCAAGACCGTCGCCTGTCAGATAAAGCCTGTCTTTTGCCTGCCGCAGACTGACGCACGAGGCGTAGAAGGGAAACGCGCCAAGCCATGGCAGTCTGGCCAGGGCTTGGCGCCAACCGGTCATGGCGGTGCTGAGCGATTTCGCAGGGCATTGCCACGGGTCCGAAGAGGCAGCCACACCTGTACTGGTGACGATCTGCGCCCGGAGGGGAACGGGAGATGGATAAAAGGCAAGCTCTGCTGTTAGTCTGTCATTCACCAGCACAGGCAAAGAGCCTGTTTGGCTCGCCGGTGCCAGATAATCGACCAGAAGAGCAACGACACCCGGGTCTTGTTCAAAACCAAGCCAGGTATCCACACGAGTCAGGCGGTCAGGCTGGAGTGTCTCGGTTCTGGCAAGCACACGCCATTGTCCGGAAAGGCGCAGGGTCTGTGTATCAGCAAACAGTTCCTCTCTTGTAAACGTCCAGCCTGCCATGCGCCTGGCATCTGCCACAAGATGAGGGTCCAGCCCTTCTGCCCTGAGGCAGGCCTGGCCGATGAGATATAGCGTCGAGAGGCATCGTGCTGCCTCGAACGGGCGCTCCCCTGCATCCAGCGATGAGAGGGATTCGGGAAGCCGGACGATACGACTGGCCAGTCCGCCTGCTTTGGAATCATGCAGACGTTTGGCCAGAATGGCGCAATCCACATTTGCGCGTTGATCAAACCCGGCAAGGCCGCGATCGAGCTGGTCACCCAGCCACTGGTTCATGGCGGCGATGCCCGAGGCGATTTCGCTTTCACGGCGGGCGCGCGTTTTGGCTTGCTGAGCCTGTTTCTGTGCAGTTTCTGGCCCGGAAAGGGCTGTTTTGTCCTGTGAGGGTGATTCTGACTTGTCTTTTGACGCAGTGCGACGACGCGACAGCCATTCCTGCACCCAGTCGGGAACGGTCTCGCTGACGAATGTTACGCTTCGCTCAGCGCGAAATCCCATCAGTGCCAGACTGTGCTTGCAGGGAAATTTCCGGCTCGGGCAGGTGCATTTGAATCCTGCATCCGTTTCTGAAAGACAGATCCGATAGGGTTTGGCTCCGGAGCCCTGACACTCTCCCCATACGAGACCGTTGCCGTCTTCACCGAGTGTGACCCAGTTTGAAGGGTTCATCAGTTTTCTTGCTGCAGCAAAGCTGGCTGTATCTGGCGCAAGCCGCGCAACGCGATCCATGGCGTCTGACAAGAATACTCCCGGGCTCGAAAAACAAGGACTATTGAAACAGAGACTGCGTAACGCCTGCCGTTTCTTTCTGGTATGTCAGTTCTTATGCCGGAAGACGGCGTTTTCTTCTCGCGTCTTTCTCGGGTTTGGTAAGTTTGTTTTTTCTGACTGCCATGATGGATTTTCTTTTTCCGGAGTGCCAATCAGTTTTGCTTGAGATCGCTTCGCATGTTGGTCAGAGGCGAGAAGGCCCGGATCGCCAGAATACCGATGTCGTAACGTCAATCTGGCATTGCTCGTCAGATATCGCTAAAAGCCCCTTCAGAATGACTGTTGCCCATCCGACCGCAGCGCCTTTGTGCCAGGGGAAACCATGCGGAACAGGCGAGAAGTAGGATCAATATGAGCTGGCTGACCGAATACGTTCGACCGAAAATCCGTGGCCTTCTGCAACGTGAAGTGCCGGATAATTTGTGGACCAGCTGTGAATCCTGCTCACAGATGATCCTCATCAAGGATCTGGAGAAAGCCCAGCGCGTCTGCCCGCATTGCGGTCATCACGGCAAGGCGAAAGCGACAGAGCGCCTCGACTGGACGTTCGATGATGGCAAATACACCAGGATCGAGCTGCCGAAAGTCCCGAGCGATCCGCTCGGCTTTCGCGACCAGAAGAAATACGCCGACCGTCTGAAGGACGCCAAGGCTAAGACCCATCTCGATGAGTCGCTGGCTGTTGCGCATGGCCAGATCGGTGGCCATGATGCGGTTGTGGCCGTCATGGCCTATGAGTTCATGGCAGGCACCATGGGTACAGCACTGGGTGAGGCGTTCATCGCCGCCTGCCGTCTGGCTGTGCTGCAAAAGGCTGCGCTTGTAATCTATACGGCTTCAGGCGGCGCCCGCATGCAGGAGGGTGTTCTCTCCCTCATGCAGATGCCTCGTACGACCATTGGTGTCGAAATGCTCAAGGATGCAGGCCTGCCCTATATCGTTGTGCTGACCAACCCGACGACAGGTGGTGTTTCGGCATCGTTTGCCATGCTGGGCGATGTGCAGATTGCCGAGCCCGAGGCGCTTATTGCCTTCACCGGACCGCGCGTCATTCAGGATACGGTGCGCGAGAAGCTGCCGGAAGGCTTCCAGCGTTCCGAATATCTGCGCGATCACGGCATGGTCGATATGGTGGTTGCGCGCCCCGATCTGCATGAGAAGCTTGGCAGCCTGATCGGCATGATGATGAACAAGCCTGTTGTGGCTGCTCCTGTGGAAGCAGCCTGAGCCATTGACTCTCCCCGCCCCTGTCAGGGAGCGGGGTTGCTACTGCCCATCGGATGATTCATGACGACCCAGGCACCCCCGGCCAAGCTCAGCGATGAATACGAGGGCCGGACCGGTGCCGTTCTGGCCCGGGTTCAGGCGCTTTATCCCAAGCTTATCGATCTCTCCCTTGATCGCCTTCATGCCCTGCTGGGCAAGCTGGGAAATCCGGAACGTTCCTTGCCTCCTGTAATTCATGTGGCGGGCACCAATGGCAAGGGCAGCACCTGTGCGACGCTGCGGGCCATTGCCGAGGCCGCTGGATGGTCGGTGCATGTCATGACCAGCCCGCATCTGGTCGATGTCACCGAGCGGTTCCGCATTGCCGGGAAACTGGTGAGCGAAGATGCTCTTGTTGCCACACTCGAGGAAATCGAACGTGTGAACGGGGGCGATCCCATCACCGTGTTCGAGGTGTTAACGGCCGCCGGTCTCCTGCTTTTTGCCCGCAACAAGGCCGATCTGGTCATTCTTGAAGTCGGTCTTGGTGGTCGTCTTGATGCCACCAATGTTGTGGCGCGCCCTGCTGCCTGCGTGATCACGCCGGTCGATCTCGATCATCAGGCATTTCTGGGCGACACGCTGGCGCTTATTGCCGCCGAAAAGGCCGGTATCATCAAGCCAGGAGTGCCTGTGGTCTGTGCTGCCCAGCATGAGGCGGCGAGGCAGATCATAGAGCAGCAGGCTGCGCGTTGCACCGCCCCGCTCTGGCAGGTCGGATCCGAGATCGGCTTTGAAACCCGTGACGATGGCAGCCTCTGCTATCATGACCCTCTGGGTACTCTGTCTTTGCCCGCCCCCGGCCTCAAAGGGATTCATCAGGCTGGCAATGCGACTCTCGCTGTAGCGGCGCTGCGCGCAAGCGGGTTGTCTGTGCCTGACACCGCCTGGGCAGGGATTGCCCGCACACAATGGCCTGCACGGCTGCAGCGTCTTGAAGGCAGGCTTGCCGCGCAACTGCCTGAAGGCTGGGAACTCTGGCTGGATGGGGGTCATAACCCCAATGCCGGGGAAGCACTTGCCCCCAGTCTCGCCGCATGGTCGGACCGCCCCCTGCATGTGATCGTAGGCATGAAGCAGAGCAAGGATGCCTCGGGCTTTCTGCGCCCTGTTCAGCGCCATGCGACGACACTTCATGCCGTGAGTGAAGCGGGCCAGCATCTTGCCCTGCCCGTGGATGATATCGTGGCGGCTTCAGGCGGTGTAGCCCTGCCCGGGCCGACCATCGCCGCTATTTTTCCTCGCCTGCAAGGACCGCCTGCGCGTGTTCTGATCTGCGGCAGCCTTTATCTTGCAGGTGTGGTGCTGAAGCAGGACGGCTCTATTCCGCGATGAGGTGATGAGCGTGACCAGGGTCACAGGTGAATAAAACCTTCTCTTCTCTCTAGAGACGGTGATCCCGGCCCAGAGCAGGACGCCTGATATAGCGGCCCTTGCCGCGTTCAGCACGCAGGGTGCCTTCATCCCATACCACCATGCCCTGGCTGATGGTTTTTACCGCAAGCCCTGTCAGGGTCATGCCTTCATAAAGCGTGTAATCCACATTCTGGTGCAGAGCGCCCGCAGTGATTGTCCGACTGGCGGAGGGGTCCCAGAGAACGAGATCAGCATCGGAGCCCGGTGCAATGCAGCCTTTTCGCGGATAGAGATTGAAAATACGTGCGGTATTGGTGGAGGTAATGGCCACAAATTCCTCAGCGCTCAGCCGGCCATTGACCACGCCATAATGCCACAGCACGCTCATACGTTCTTCAATGCCGGGGACGCCATTCGGGATTCGGGTGAAATCATCGCGTCCACGCATTTTCTGGTCCTGACAGAAGCAGCAATGATCCGTTGCGGTCGTCTGTAACTGGCCTGAGCTCAGACCACCCCAGAGCGCCTTCTGGTGGATTCTGTGACGAAAAGGCGGACTCATGACATGACGTGCCGCCTGTAGCCATTCGTTGCCATGATAGACACTCTCATTAAAAACCAGATGTTGCGGCAGGACTTCTCCATAGACCTTGAGACCCCTTAGCCGCGCTGCGGCGATGGCCTGCACTGCCTCTTCTGTCGAGACATGCACGATATAAAGCGGGGTGTCGCCGAGTTCGGCCAGAGTAATGGCGCGTCGCGCCGCTTCACCCTCAATGGCAGCCGGGCGGGAAAGTGGATGCGATGATGGGCCGGTTTCACCTTGCGCCAGAAGCTGCGCTTGCAGAAAAGCGATCGCATCGCCGTTTTCGGCATGGACGGTACAGAGCGCACCCAATTCTTTCGCCCGCTGCATCGATCGCAGAAAGATTGAGTCATCAATCATCAGCGCATTTTTGTAGGCCATGAAATGCTTGAAGGAGTTCACCCCACCTTCCCTGACGAGACGTCCCATATCCTCATGAACCTGCGCATCCCAATGCGTTACGGCGACATGGAAGCCATAATCCGAGGCTGCCTTTTCGGCTTTGCCTCGCCAGTCGTACCAGGCCTCGAAAAGCGACTGTCCCTGACCAGGAATGACGAAATCAATGATGCTTGTTGTCCCCCCAGCAAGACCCGCTGCCGTACCGGTGAAGAAGTCATCGCTCGCCGTGGTGCCCATAAAGGGCATTTCCATATGGGTATGCGGATCTATTCCCCCTGGCATGACCAGCAACCCACTCGCATCAATGGCGTGGCACCCTGTCGGAGTTTCGATATCAGGCCCGACCCGGGCAATTATACCACTGTCGTCGCAAAGGATGTCTGATCTGAAACGCTGCTCTGCGGTTACGATCATTCCGTTCTTGATCAGTAGCATAGGCTTGTTTCCGTCGCTGAAAGGTCCGAAACAGGATATCGTTGTCTTGTCGAAATTATGGAATTACCCTGAATACATGATCAATACAGCGCATGATTTTCATTGGACTCTGTGGAAGCGGAACGTAGCGTGATGAAGCAGCCAGAGGCAATTGTTCCGTCAGGTCCGCTTTCGAATGCAGACCTTGTCCCTGTCCGCGCAAGGCACTGGGCGTGGCGCGATTACCTCTTTTTGTGGATGTCCAATGTCCATAGCGTGGCTGGTTATCTGACAATCAGCAGTTTTTTTACCATGGGCCTGCCGGTCGGAGCCGTTCTTGCTGGCCTGGTTCTGGCCATTCTGATCGTGCACTGCCTGTGTAATCTGGTAGCCATGCCGAGCCAGAAGAGTGGTGTCCCTTTTCCGGTGATCATACGCGCGGCGTTCGGTGTTTATGGTGCCATTGTTCCGGCACTGGTGCGCGGTCTGATTGCTATCGGATGGTATGGCATTCAGACATGGCTTGCTTCAAATGCCCTTGTTCTGTTTATTCTGCATTTCTTTCCCGATAGCCGGGCTTATGCAGATCTGCATCATCATGGCCTGCTGGGGTTGTCGATGCTGGGCTGGGCGGCATTTCTCCTCGTCTGGCTGGTGCAGCTTGTAGTCTTCTGGCGCGGTATGGAAGCAATACGTCATTTCATAGACTGGGCTGGTCCAGCCATTTATGCCGTTATTCTGCTTTTCGATGTGGCACTTTTCTTAAAGACCCATGGAGACTGGCATTTCTCCGTTTTGCCTCACGGTGATTTTTCCGTGTCGGGCATGATCCGGGGAACGCTGGGCGTTACTTCTCTCACTCTGGCCTATTTCTCTGCAATTATTCTGAATTTCGGTGATTTCGCCCGTTATGGTGTGAGCATGGATGATGTGCGACGCGGTAATTTCTGGGGGCTGCCAATCAATTTCATGGCGTTTGTCCTGCTTGTACTGACAACAATCGTTCTTACGCAGCCCGCACTGGGTCGACTGCTCACGGATCCTGCGGAGACGATCGTCCTTTTTGACAACCAGACAATTCTTCTGGTTGGCACACTGACACTGGTCGCAGCGACAATCGGGATCAACATTTCGGCCAATTTTGTCTCGGCGGCATTCGATTTTTCCAATATTGCCCCTTCTTTTATCTCATGGCGTCAGGGAGGCATTATTGCTGCAGTCGGCGCCATTCTGCTGACCCCGTGGAATCTCTATGCCCATCCCGAGCTTATCCATATGACCCTTGATATACTGGGGCTGTTCATTGCGCCGGTTACAAGTATCCTGCTTGCTGATTATCTCATCGTGCAAAGAGCGCCGCTGGACATCAGGGCGCTTTACAGCACGAGCCGAGAAGGTGCTTACTGGTATCGTAATGGTATCAATTTCAGGGCTCTTGGAGCGCTTGGTCTTTCCGTACTGCTCGGCCTGTCACTGGTTTTTCTCTCCGGATTGTCAGGATTGCAGAATTTTCTGTGGGTGATCGGATTTATCACCGGGGGGCTTTTCCATATTATTTTTTCCCGAAGAACAGCGTGTTCAAGGTAGTGAACGCGAGACCGTGTCAGAGTGGTGAGGCGTGGTTGAAGATTCTGTTCGGTGAACAGGTACAGGCGATGGCCGCCTGTGAGAATGATGATGATAGGGTTCATCGCTGTCATGAGGCAGGACAAGGGAAGACAGAGTATCATATCCTGTTGTCATAATCACAAAGTCGCGTCTGGTACTGGCCTGAAGATTTAGCACTTGCAGAGTGGAAGTGAATGGATAAACGTGTCGACTCGTAAATACTGACGTTTCGTCAGAGGAGGCATTATGCCGATCAATACGAGAAAATTATGCCTGATAACGGTATGTACGGGACTTCTTTTCCTGGAAAATACCGCCTGGTCACAGAGTAACTGTTATGGTCTGGCGTTAAAAACCTGCCCGCGTCCTGAGGATAGAACAGTTCCTGACGTAAAGGATATGCTGACATGGGATCAGAAACAGCGCGTCGTCGGGTTTCGCAATGATTATCGTTCCTATGAGGGAGATGTTTTTCGTGCAGGCAGGGCGTATCCCATTCCCAGGTCACCGCGTTCGCTGGATGGGATAAGCTACCGTTATAAAGGACATGACTACAGGCTGTCAGATTATCTCCATCGCAACAGCGTGACCGGTATGATGGTGATCAAGGACGGAAAAACAGTCTGGGAATATTACGGGCAGGGAAATACCCCGACCACACTCTGGACTTCGCGCTCTGTCGGAAAATCGGTCGTCTCGACTCTGGTCGGTATTGCGCTGAAGCAGGGGAAGATAAAGAGTCTCGATGATGCGATAGTGAAATACAATCCCGATGTAAGAGGAACGGTATGGGAGAACGTGACGCTCCGACAGCTCTTGCAGCATAGTTCCGGTGTGGCCTGGAACGAGGATTATACCAAACCCGGATCCGATTTTGCCCGGCTTACACAGTGCGAAGCGGGTGCTGACGCCTATGAGTGCGTCAGGAAACTTGTCGAGGATCCCGCACGTCAGTCATATGCTCCAGCAGGAAGCAGCTGGTCATATTCTTCCGGTGGCGCATGGTTGCTTGGCGACACTCTGGAGAAGGCAACCGGAAAATCCCTGTCGCAGAACCTGCAGGAAATGATCTGGCAACCTTATGGTATGACGCAGGATGGTGTGTGGCATAGCTATCTCAAGGGAAAGCACGATGTTGGTGCACACGGCTTCAACGCAACCCTTGAAGACTGGGGGAAATTCGGTCTTTTCGTGCTGAACAACGGCGTTCTTCCGGATGGACGCAAGATGCTACCCGATCACTGGATGGAAGAGGCGCGTCATTGGGTCCGGGCCAGAAATTCGGTGTCAGCAAGCCACCCTGAAGGTATCTATGGGTATCAGTGGTGGAATAATTCTGTACCATCCGGAACGCGTGACGCCGCGCCTCTTCACGGTCTCGAATATGAAAATTCGCAATGGGCAATTGGCATTTTCGGACAGTTTATTGCGGTCGATCAGAAAGAAAATCTGGTTATCGTCCAGTGGTCCACATGGCCGGAAGCAGAACCATCTTTCGATACCAGACCTCTTGAGACGTCTCTCATGTTCAACGCCATTGCGAATTTCCTGAGATGAGGCACGGCCTGTTCTCTTTTTGAGGGAAGTGAAAATGAGTCTTTCCGCAGTTTTTCTGCGGCTTCCCCAGATAGGGTGTGCCGTCAATTCGGTATTGGATGTCATGGTGGTTCTTGTGTATGTAAAACAAGATAATTTTAAATAAAAAACAAGATAATTATATTGTCAAAAAAGTAAACACCAATGCGTGATAGGTGTGCGGTAACGGTCTAGTGAAGAAAACAAAAGGGCATCTGACAGTTTAATATTGTGGAAACTGGCTGTAGGGAGCTTCTGCTGTGACCCGATCCTGGGACAAAGAGCGTAAAGCACGACAGAAGCGTCTTGATGCCGGAGAGAGATTTTCCCGAGGCAAGGTAATCGACCCCTCGAAGCTGACGAATTTTCTGCAAGCTGTTCTTCAGGCTGGTGATAGGGTCTGCCTTGAGGGGGATAATCAGAAACAGGCAGATTTTCTGGCGCGCGCGCTTACCAGGGTCGATCCATCTGTCATCAATCATTTGCATATCGTGCAGTCAGGTATTGTCCTGCCTGAACATCTTGATCTGTTTGAACTAGGGATCGCAAAAAAACTCGATTTTTCCTATTCCGGCCCTCAGGGCGCAGCGGTCGCCCGGCTTCTCAATAAAGGCAATGTCGAGCTGGGGGCTATCCATACCTATATAGAACTTTTTGGTCGCTATTATATGGATCTGACGCCGCATGTTGCGCTCGTTGTTGCGCGGCAGGCAGACAGGCAGGGTAATCTCTATACCGGCCCCAATACGGAAGATACGCCAACAATCGTGGAAGCCACAGCATTCAAGAATGGTCTGGTGGTTGCGCAGGTCAACGAGATTGTTGATCACCTCCCTCGCGTTGATATCCAGGGCGATCAGGTGGATTTTATCGTTCAGTCGCCCAAGCCTTTCTATATTGAACCTCTATTTACACGCGACCCGGCAAACGTCACCGAAACCCAGATTCTGATGGCGATGATGGCGATCAAAGGTATCTATGCCGAATATGGTGTAAAAAGACTGAACCACGGCATTGGCTTTTCTACGGCTGCAATTGAGCTCATTCTGCCAAGTTTTGGTGCAAAACTCGGATTAAGAGGAAAGATTGCGACACATTGGGCTCTGAATCCGCATCCTACGCTGATTCCTGCCATTGAAGACGGATGGGTCAAGCAAATCCACTGTTTCGGGTCTGAAGTCGGCATGGATCGCTATATGTCGGCGCGTCCTGATACCTACTTTATCGGGCATGACGGTTCATTGCGATCCAACCGTCTCATGTGTCAGACGGCAGGATTATATGCCTGTGACATGTTTATCGGATCGACCCTGCAGATCGATCTTGCCGGTAATTCTTCCACCATCACAACCGATCGTATTGCCGGGTTTGGCGGCGCACCGAATATGGGGGCTGATGCGCATGGACGTCGTCATCCAAGCGGCCCATGGCTCAAGGCAGGTCGGCAGGCTTCCGATGTACGGGGTGATATGGTGCGTGGGCGTAAACTGGTGGTCCAGATTGTCGAGACATTCGGGGACAGGATGGCACCAGCCTTTGTTGAAAAGCTGGATAGCCTCACCCTTGCGGAAAAACTCAAACTCGATCTGGCTCCTGTCATGATTTATGGCGACGATGTTACGCATATTGTCACAGAGGAAGGCATTGCCAATCTGCTTCTGTGTCGTTCCGCTGATGAGCGTGAGCAGGCTATCAGAGGGGTCGCTGGTTACACCGAGATAGGGCGACGGAGAGACCGCGCCATGGTCGCAAATCTCCGCGAACGGGGCATTATCCGCAGGCCTGAGGATCTTGGGATCGACCCTCTGGAGGCAACGCGTCAGCTTCTGGCCGCACGTTCAATTCAGGATCTCGTCGCGTGTTCCGGAGGGCTTTACGAGCCTCCATCGAAATTCCGCAACTGGTGAGGGGGGCTGCTATGGAAAAGCTTACGATTTCTCTCAGGACGCAGGCAGCCCTGCAAGGGCTGAGAGAGGAGGCGCTTGTCGGTGTTGTGGCTTCCGGCAATCTCGAAGTCTTGGCTCAGAGGAATGAATCACCTGATCTGTGCGTTGTCGAATTGCTGACGAGTGTCAGAGGGTACGAGGAAATATGGCGTGCCGTAATTCAGGATTTTGTAGATCGCCTTTCCCCGGGGGGAGTGCGTTTCACCATTCATGACGGTGGTGCACGGCCTGATACGGTCATGTTGCGTCTTATGCAGGCAGCCCGCCTCATGGAGAGCACATCATGAACCCTTCACTCCACAGAAATGGTGCAAGCTGGTATGAGGCCTCTGCCCGGGAGAGAATTGCAGGGCTTCTCGACCCGCATTCCTTCAGGGAATATCTCGGTCCTTCTCAGGCCATCATGAGCCCTCATCTGGCCCTGTTCGATCTGCCACCTGCTTTTGACGATGGTGTTGTCATTGGCAAAGGCAGGCTGGATGGGAGTGACGTCCTGATTGCCGCCCAGGAGGGACGATTTATGGGCGGAACCTTTGCCGAAATTTCGGGCGCCAAAATTCTTGGCCTTCTGAGAGGCGCGCGCACGAATGTTGCTGGTAAAGGGCCGGAAACCATTATCCTTGCTCTGGATTCAGGCGGCGTACGTCTGCAGGAAGCCAATGCAGGTGAAATGGCTGTGTCTGAAATCATCCGCGCTATTGTCGAGGCACGAATGCACGGCATTTCAGTCATTGCCCTGGTTGGTGGGAGAGCCGGGGCATTTGGCGGGGCGGGTCTGATTGCGGCTACATGCTCGCATATTGTTATATCCCGACATGGACGTATTGGCGTCTCCGGACCTGAAGTTATCGAGACGAACAAGGGCGTCGAGGAATTCGATTCAAGGGACAGGGCACTGGTCTGGCGTATAACCGGCGGACGGACGCGTGTCCTGTGCGGAGGAGCCGATTCATATGTCTGTGATGATATTGCGGCATTCCGCGCAACGACAATCGCCCTGCAATCGGCACAAAGGAGGAAGTTGACGCCTGATACGCTGTTGCGGGAACAGAAACGTCTTGAGCAGCGACTGGCAGAAAACGGATCAGCGCGCGATGCACCTGAGATCTGGAAAAAGCGAAACATTCCCAATCCGGAACATATCGCTGATCTTGCCGAAGGCGACTTCATCACACTTCATGAAAAAACGGGAGTGCGTCATGACGCGCGATGAGCTGTTGCAGGCGTTGTTTTTGGACAGGGCTATTCTGACGGAATGTTGCGGTGCCGTTTTTTCAGGCCATGCCAGAACAGAAAAAGGGGTGGAGCTGGGGCTGATTGGCATTGATGGCGGTGTGCCGGTCAGTATTGATATTGCATGTGATCTGGCACGATATGTTCTGGCATTCGCCCAACGCGAAGACAGGGCGCCCCTTGTCATACTGGTCGATACATCTGCCCAGAGCATGACCCGACGGGATGAATTGCTTGGATTGAACGAATACCTTGCTCATCTGGCAAAAACAATTCTCGTGACATCCGGTAAAGGCCATCGGACAATCGGCATTCTTTACGGGAAAGCGGCAGCAGGTGCGTTTATTGCAACAGCTCTGGCTACTGACTGGCTCATCACGGTTCCTGGTGCAGAACCCAGTGTCATGGATCTTCCCTCCATTGCGCGCGTGACCAAGCTTCCTCTGGAACGTCTCGAAGAGCTATCCCGTACCACTCCGATATTTGCGCCTGGTGTCGAGGCTCTCGCTGCAACAGGTGCGGTAACAGAAACATGGTCCAGACCATCCGAGTATCCGGGGCAGCTTGATGCCCTGCTGGAAAAGGAATTTCCCGGTGATCGACGCGATCAGCTAGGGAAGGAACGTGGAGGTCGGACAAAAGCCGCCGATATTACCCGATCCGTCATGGCTCTGGTCCAGGAGAAAGAAAATGATCGTCTGGCAGCGTCATGACCTGATCAATCTCTCGCCTTCTGTCTGGCAGAAACTGATAAAAAACCAGAAGTCGCAAGCAGTACGCAACGCGCTGTATTTCTGGCAGAACAGGGCATTACCCCTGATGTGCAGACGCCGGAGTTCTGAGGATCGTGCTGATCTTGTTCCGGTCTGTATTGCTTTCCCTCCTTCCTGGAGGGTGACGCGTCTGAGGTTGCAGATCGATCCTGACGACATAGAAAATATTGTGATGCCACCCGCTCTTCAGCAGATTGCTCATAGGCTTCCATCTGCCCAGCAGGAACAGGCTTCGACTATATCAACGCTGATAAAGGCAGAAACCGGACTCGCGCCACGTCTTTTCGGGAGCGCCTTGTGGCAGGGCATATCCGGACTTCCCTATCTCAGAGATACCTCCGATCTCGATCTGCTCTGGATTATGCCGGATTGGAGCCGACACGCCGTGTTTGATCTGGTTGCGCGTTTGACTGTCTTGGAAAAGCACCTGTCCTGTTCTCTTGATGGCGAGATTGCTCTGCCGGATGGACGCGCAGTCCATTGGCGGGAAATCGCAAAAGAAAGTCCGGTGGCCGATCTTCTTGTCAAAACGGCTGCAAATGTCTGCCTCATGAGCCAGGAGGCCTTCTTCAGCCATACATCGAGCCTGATATGATGGTGAGTGTACCTGGAAGTTCCGCAAGCCCGAGGTCGCCAGACATCATTGCAGAACTGGCACGTAAAGCCCTGTTGCAGGAGGTCGTTTCCTATCCCAAACCAGGTCTCGTAAGCCGGGTTGACGGGGGTAGTCATGGCGACATGGACTATCAGAGCTTTACAGCCAGTATCGACGCGATTGTCCCTTTTTTCAGACAGATGGCGGCTATTGGTGCTGCTGACCAGGGTTTCAGGGCACTGCAACAGGTGGGCATTGCGGCAGAAATGGCGATGCTGCGAGCGACTGGGGGGGTCAACACCCATAGAGGTGCAATATTCGGGGTAGGTCTTCTTTGTGCGGCATCGGGTACCGGAGCGTCTGATCTCGGGGCCTGCATTGCCATGCGTTGGGGTAAGGAAATACTCCGGCACGCTCCCGTGTCAGACAGTCACGGTACAAAGGTACGGGAAAAATACGGTATTGGTGGTGCGCGACAAGAGGCTGCTACCGGTTTTCCGACCCTGTATGCTGTCGGTTTGCCGGTACTGCATCAGGCAAGAACCATTACGTCCGATCAGGATGCCTGTTCGTTACAGGTACTGATGTCTTTCATAAGCAGAATGGAGGATACGACACTTTTTCATCGTGGCGGCAGGGCTGGGGCGCAATGGGCTGCCAGAACGGCGCGCCTTTTTCTTGACCGGGGTGGTATTCGTGATCCGGACTGGTACGAGAACGCTGTCACGCTGCATCATGCCTTCGTCGCCAAAAACCTCTCTCCCGGGGGCTGCGCTGATCTTCTGGCCATGACCCTGTTTGTGGATGCGCTGCACAGCGACCCTTCATCCGGGGAAAGATCATGACAGCCATTCTTTTACGCTCTCTTCTGCCGATATTTGTCCTGATTGCTCTTGGTTTCGCGCTTGGTCGGAGCGGACGGATCGACAACAGAAATGTGACGTCGCTCAACAAGATCCTGATGGATATTGCTCTTCCTGCTTCCATGTTTGCGACAGTCGTTCAGACAACGCGTCATGAGCTTCTCACGCAAATGCCTCTGGTGCTCACTCTGACTGCGAGCTTGCTGATATTGTGGTGCCTCGTATTTCTGATCTGGCGAAAAATACTGAAGCGTCCTGCAGCCAATGCCGCAACAGCGGCAATTTCCGTGGCGTTACCCAATTTTGCAGCTGCTGGTCTGCCGTTACTGGAAGCTCTTCAGGGACCTGTTGGTCATGTGCGCGCGAGTTTTGCCATTGCTGTGGGTGCCGTTACCCTGTCTCCTCTGACATTGACTGTCCTTGCTCTGGATACTCATCAATCCTCTGGTGAGAAATCGGGAATAGCCAGTCTCGTTGCGGCTTTTTCGCGTGCTGCAAGAGCTCCACTAGTCGCCCTGCCCTGTCTTGC
The DNA here is from genome assembly GCA_018246295.1 of Papilio alexanor hazarajatica. Lineage (NCBI taxonomy): Eukaryota > Metazoa > Arthropoda > Insecta > Lepidoptera > Papilionidae > Papilio > Papilio alexanor. Next base: position 2,326 of record DWLR01000005.1, on the reverse strand, counting down.
AGTTATTCTGGTTATGGCTGGCATCCTGTTACCTTTATCAGTCATACAGATTTTCAGACTTATGGGGGCAGCTGCAGCAGGTCTCGCACTGCTTCTTACCGGTCTGGTGTTGAGTGCCTATCAGGTGAGAGTATCCTGGCCGATCGTTTCTGGTATTATAGGTGTTACTATTCTGCATCCATTGCTGTCTGCAGGGCTGGGTTTGCTGTTCGGGCTGGAAACATCGGCATTTGCAGCCAGTATTCTACTGACGGCGCTTCCCGCAGGTTTTTTCGGTATCTTTTTTGCTTTGCGTTATGAGCAGGATGTCAGAGAAGCGTCTGCTATTGTATTGCTGAGTACGCTCGTGAGCATTGCGACCCTTACAGGGAGTGTTGCCTGGTTTGGAGGGGCAGGATGAGCCATCCTCTTGCCATTCTGTGTTCCGGGCAGGGGGGGCAGCATGCCTCCATGTTTCGGCTCACGGCCTCATCTCCCCTTGCTGAGCCGGTCTTTCGTGAAGCCGGGCATGTTCTCGGGGATGATCCGCGCTCATTTGTACAGAAAGCAGATAGGGCATCACTCTACTCGAACCATGCGGGGCAAATTCTCTGTTGCACGGCAGCTCTTGCTGCATGGTATGCGCTCCGGCTTTCAGAGGAGCCGGATATTCTTCTTGCCGGGTACAGTGTTGGAGAACTGGCCTCCTGGGGATGCGCCGGTTTGTTCGATCTGAAGCAGTTCATGCATCTTGTGTCCCTGCGTGCAGCGGCAATGGACAGGGCTGCGCCGGAGAAAGCGGGCCTTCTGGCCATTTCGGGGATACGCCGGGATATACTTGATCGACTCCTGTCAGAAACAGGGAATTATCTTGCAATCAAGTTTTCCGAGGATGGTTTTGTTGCAGGAGGGAAAGACAAGGCCCTTGATACCTTGGCAAAGACTGTGCTCGATCATGGCGCCCGGTCAGCCCATCGTCTGGCAGTCAGTGTTCCGGCGCATACGCCTTACCTGAAACAGGCTTCGGCGGATTTTCTGGCCTTGTTGCATGTTACGCCACCCGGCGAGCTGACACGTAACATCCAGCTTCTTTCTGGTCTTGATGGCGGTCTTGTGCGTCATCCCGTAGCGGGTTGCCAGAGTCTGTGTGTGCAAATCAGCGAGACAATAAACTGGACCGCTTGTGTTGATACACTTGTCGAAAGAGGAGCAACGGTGGCTCTGGAGCTTGGTCCCGGCCGGACGCTTTCCAATATGACAGGAGACAGACTTCGGAGTAGTCGAAGTCTGGAGGATTTCGATACATTGGAAGGTGTCAGGAAATGGCTGGCATGCGTCTTGTAAGCTTGGCAAGTATGTCAGGCTTGGTAAGCATCGCAATACACGACATGGAAAACCATTAAAAGAATGTGGTCTGGGATTCCGTTATGCAGGAGATACTCCTCCCAAACCACTATAGCCCGCAGAAGACTGCGTCAAATGCTGTGGTGTCCCGTACGGGATTCGAACCCGTGTTACCGCCGTGAAAGGGCAGTAATAACCTTTGGGGTTCTTAAGGTTAAGAAGACAAAATGCTGATTTGCATGTGTTTTGTATCACCGCCGGTCACTCATTGTCACCCCTGATCTTCCTCAGGTTGGCTCATAAATGGCTCATGGCTAGGCCATGTTCGGTTGACGTGTCTAGCATCTGACGGCTTAATAGAAGGCTTCGTTTCCGAACGCTGGACTCATGGCCGATACACCTGAACCTCTCCGACCGGCCGTGCTGACTTATGAGGATGCGGCGCGCTATCTAGGTATTTCCCCTGGGCGCTTACGCAATCTCAAGTGGATGGGGATTGCTCCGAAATCCATCAGCTATGGCAGACGCGACGTGCGCTTTCGCGTAACTGATCTGGACGCATGGCTCGATGAAAAAGCAGGCGTGGCACCACCACCCGAACCAGCACGTAAACGCCCCAAGAGACCGCGCAGAGGTGTCACCGTCTGGCTCGTTTCAGCCTTGCTAGGTCTCATCAGTTTTATCATCTGGGTGATCAGGCTGGTCCTGTGAGGTGTCCGGGCTTGTCTGATCCTCAGGGTTCAAAGGCAGGAGATACTCTCACTGGTGAAGGACCCCGAAGCTCAGCGACAGGCGCAGCCTTTTTGCTCTCCATCTCCTTTGCTAATCGTTCTGCCTCAGCCTCGTCCAACTTCCTCAAAGCGACCCGCGTTACAAATCTGGCTTTTTCAAGATTGCCGGTCAGCTTGCATTTCATGATCTCCGCTTGTGTCTCACGAGGCAGTTTTGCTGGCGGCATCCAGATGGCTTTCAGCAGGTCCAGATCTCTCCTGGCCCTATCGCA